>SKCR01018011.1:0-134816 GCA_019454045.1 Zanthoxylum bungeanum | reverse complement strand
TGCGGATTATTGCTGCAGCTGAGATAGCAATAGAAGCCATTTGGATCGATAAGAATCTAATTAAATTAGATATAGTTCTTTTAGCAGCTGAGCTAGGCATCATCACAGGCTAAGGAATTAAAGGTCTCATCGACGATCCAGATATATACTTCTATATCATTCTGATTCGTTCGGATCATACATCGTGGCGATGTGATGATCGTATAAATCGCGTCAGAAGATAATTACACAAATCCGCTGACGAAAACCTTTCCTCAGCAATTTGAGCGAACCGTACATAGTTCGGGTGTTAGACACTCGAGTGACTGGCTATGTGCCAAGTGGGAGATTGTTGGACAAAATGACCCATAGCGTCACTATTTGTACAGATCACGGTGTTGTTGTACAAATTAACTATGTGACAAGGAAATTGCACTCTCATCATTTGTGATTAGATCACAATGAATGTATAAATGAAGAGAGGTCCATATGATTAGTTCCTGGATTGAGAATGATATGAGACAGTATCAATCCCTGAAGGATTAATCATTAGATATCCCTAGCCGGAGTATTATCGAGACAAGACATCGATAATGCGGAATAGGCTGGTATTGCACTTGTGCGCGTTGTGAGGGCACAACGGCATAGTTCTCATATATATAAGTATTGGATACTTATGCAAGTGCGATAGAAGGTCGTGTTTCACCGATGGTACGGGAAACAGCTTCGCTCTGGATAGACCCCTCGGAATCCCATTGGTATTATGACTATGTGTCTATGGGAGGCCGAAATCAAGGTAGGTGTGTATAGTCTTAACCTGAGACTTGCATCGCTAATACTTACGATAATCGATAGACATTGGTCTTGGTGGTACAGGGCTTTAACCGGTTCTGCGTACACCACTTCTGGGTTTATCAGAGAGTCGTAGTGTATTGGCTGTGATGTCCAGACGGAAGTATCACTTCAGTCATATTGGAGATGATGTCACGCATGATATGGTATTAGTGCTCTTAAGTGTTGCGCAACCAATCAGGATATTGTGACCAGGTCATGAATATCCGATTATAGAGACTAGTTACCAGACATCCGACATGTGCTTCGGAAGGGGCAGACACTTATCCAGCCCCTAGCCTAGCACGTGACTATCCGATACTGGGCCGATATACACAATACTATGGTATACTACGCTTGATACATATCTATATATTCCTGTAAGAATATTCTGGAGAATTGGGTAGGCATGACGCTTTGCTAGAAGCCAACCTTGTCTTGTAAATCGGTATAAACGTAGTACGAGGTACTTACGTGTTCGGATAATCGACGACCGTATTTACTGCCAACATATCCGGAGATCTCATGGGTCGCTTCCTGAAGATTCACCGATGATGTATAACTCGCACTTAATTAATCTAGGATTAATTAGAAGAGAGAGAAAATTAATCTGGGATTAATTGCAGAGATATTTTATCTGGGATAAAATATTAATTAAAGAGAGAGAACGATTAATTGGAATTAATCGATAAAATAATATATTTGATATATTATTAGAAATGGATTTCGACGCGGAATTAAAATTAGATTTTAATTCGGGCGAACGAATTAATTTAGAATTAATTGTTAGCGACGTGAATAGTGATTTCGCTAGGCGTAATCATTTAATTACGACGCGACGGAAAATTCGTTAATTTGGAATTAGCGAACCCGAGCCCGAGATTGATTGCGAGCGCATTCGCATTTCGAATTCGAACGCGACACGCAAGTCACATCAAGCGTCAATCACTAGTCGCGTCAATTGTCAAATCACTTGTCACTTTGAGTGATCTGATATGATATGTTGTCACTTTATTAAAGTGAAGTGACTTGATGTAAAAGTAGAAGTGATGGGTGAAAAGTTGAAAGCTTTTGCTTTTTGCTTTTTGACTTTTTTAATTAAAGTTTTGTATACCTTTTATTTTATATTACTTGGTAAATAAAGAAAAATAAAATGATATATAAAAAGCATCACTTTCTCTCTCTTGTTTTGTGATTCCGGTTTTAGGCTTTTGGAGCCAAAAACCCTTCATCTCTTCTCTTCTCTCTTCTCCTCTCACGGCTTCAAGCCGATTTCTTCACAAAATTTTCTGGTTTGACCGAAATTTTGAGAGAAGCAAATTAAAAAGAGTAGTGCTAGCACACACATGGGTTATATTATGGTGATAGGGAAACGAATTTATGAGCATGGAAAAGCTTGAAGCTTGGAGCTTCCATGGAGTCCATCCATGGCCGAATCTTGGAGAGACAAGAAGGACCAAAACCGAGCAGTCCAGCAGCACAAGGAGCTCCATTACCGCGAGTTTGAGAAGCTTGAAGGCTTGTATTCTTCATTTATCAACAAACCCATCAATGTGAGTATGAATTCCGCCTTACTCCTTGGTTGTATTCAACTCGTTTTTATGCATGATTTATGATCTTGGGACTTGATTGAAACTCAACACTAGGATCCCGTTAAATGTCACACAATCTTGACTTTGCCCAACAAATGGTATGATAATTAACTAGGTAGATCTCGAAGATCAATTGGATCTCATCCAACTCCTAGATCCAGTAGGTGGACATCCAAGTCCCAAACATATATCTAATATATGCCTATATATCGAATATATACCCTAACCTTTTTCCTCTGAATCAACTAGGCCTTGGCTTTGGCACAACAAACCTAGTGATCCCAGTCAAGCGCGGACCCATTGACATGGAAGCTTCGTAATCAATGTCAATGGACAAGAAGTGGTCTTGACTTTTGCCAACAAACCACAACTTGGACACGACATCGATATGGAACAAAGCCTCGTGATTAAAACACATCTTCGATGGACAAGGACTTGACTTTGGCCAACAACCCCTGCCAATCTCGGATCTTGAGTAAGAATCACTCAATGGAAGGAAAATAAACGCTTGATATTTAACGAGGGTTTTTCGCGTGCAAATTGGCTACCAATTTAATTATCTTTATTAAGGTCTCATCATCATACACCCTTAAACATGCATTCTAAACACATAATAAAGTGAGTATGAAATAAATAATAATGATATGCGGATGGATACTTTACACATTGATCCTAGATCAAATCTCTCCATTTCTCACTCAAGCTAGCACTTGTATTACTTCTACCCGTTACACTACACTTCTAAAGAAACCTCATTTACATGGAGGGGAATAGGTGAGATGAGATACAAGAGAATGAAGGTGATAAGGCTGGACACGCAGGTCCAATTTAATAAATCAAATTTATTACAACAATTTCTAAAATTGCCCACCCATCTAATATCCATCCGATATACCTTATTCATTCAACACAACCACGTATTCCACATATAAGCATGCTATCAATCAATCTAATCAAATTAATTAATCTGATAATTAAGTGATCATCCAATGTTCAAACAACGATTTGATTTTGTTCGAGTCAAACTGGTTTTTGCGAATAAGTACTTAAAGTACGAATTCATGAATTAATTAAACTACATATTAAATCTAATTTAACATGTATTTAATACTAATTCACTATTCAATTCTAAATTAAATATTACACTTTTATTTAATAAACCTTTTACGATTTAAATTCCAAATTTAATCGTAACGCGTCTCAAAGACCAATTAACGTCCAACTTCAATTCAATTAAAGTCCAATGGGCTTTTAATTGATTTCTTAAGGCGTGGACTTTTGGTCAACTCGGGTTCAACCGATAACCAAAGTCCAATCCGGGATTTACCCCATAAGCCCATAAATCAATCTTGGCCCATTAGGCCCAATTGAACTTTAAAGGTTCATTAGTCGCATTTGGGCTTTATGGTTAAGTTTTGGGCCCAATTGGATCCAATCCACTTGGCCTAACCCAACTTTGTACACAAAGCCCAATAATAACTTTAATAGCCCAAATCCAATTTTAAGGCCTCAAATAATTAAATTCAAAAAAATCCAATTTTCCCAATTTAATTACCAAAGTGTATTACATGATCAATTACCAAAATCAACATTTCTAAAACATGAATTTACATAATTAATCATGGTCATTTTCATCAATTGGTGTCCAACACAATTAATCAAAAATCAAACCCATTTACATGCTTAAAGTTCTCGGCCAATGGAGGGATTTTTATCCGATCGAATTCAATCCAATTAATTTCACAATCGATATTAAATCCTTATCCCGAATGATTTCCAATACATCCAATGTTCAAAAATCAAAAGATACCAAGACATTAGGGCATAATTCCATTCGGCCAAGGTGATCAATTTGGGGATTTTATGTTCAATTCAAAATCCAATCCAATTAGTTTCAAATTAACATCATCCTAAATGATTCCAACTCATCAAATGAATCAAAAAACAAAAATTCCAAGAATTCCAAAATGATCATCATATTCGGCCAACATGATATTTTTGGGGAAAATTATTCCAAATCAATTTTCAACAAATTGGTCCAACCAAAATGGAATTAAACATGTTATAAGCATACTTAAACAATCAATTTATTCAAATCATGCTCAACAAACATTTACCCAAATTTTAAGCCCTACATTTTTCATGCTTGAACCTAGGCTCTTGATGCCATTGTTGGTTATTATATAGGTCCCAAGATCAAACAAGACATGAAATACATGTGTGAATACATCAACGGAGGTAGCGGAATACTCACATCGATCGGTTGAGTCGATTTGAAGATGAATGAAGCCCAAAATGCCCACTGTTTTTGGCGCCACTGGTAGCAGTTCACTGCCCTCCAAATCTGAAATTTGAGCTGCGAAACGGAGCTCCAAGCTTCGTCGAACGGATCCCGGCTCATGGGTGAACCTCCCTACCACCTTCGCAAGACTCGTAAGTGTGCTAGCATTTGGATTTCCACCATGAAAATCCACTCTTGCTTCCCTATATGTCACGCCATTTCTGGTTCAAAACCAGTGAACAAAAGTGGCTGTTTTGGCGTGAGGAGAAGAGAGAAATTGAGAGAGAAAAAAGTTGTTAAGTTCATAAAATGTAAAGCAAAAAATTGATTATATATATTTTCCAAAAAATAGATAATCAATTTTCATTTAACTTTATCAAATAAATCAAATGAATATTGGAGCCAAATCCATAAAGTTTTCCCTCCAAAATGCTTTTACACTTTATGTCAAGTCCATCACCATTCACATCAAGTCACTTTAATAAAGTGACATGTTGTCAAGTCACATCACTCAAAGTGACAAGTGATTTGACATTTGATGCGACTAATGATTTGACGCTTGATATGACTTGCGATGCCGCACTCGAATTCGAAATACGAATGCGCTCGCAATCACACTCGGGCTCGGGTTCGTTAATTCCAAATTAACGATTTTTCCGTCGCGTCGTAATTAAATGATTACGCCTAGCGAATTCACTATTCATGTCGCTAACGAATTAATTCTAAATTAATTCGTTCGCCCGAATTAAAATCTAACTTTAATTTCGCGTCGAAATCTAATTTCGTTTAATATATCGAATATATTAATTTACCGATTAATTCCAAATTAATCATATCTCTCTCTAGACGATATTTTTATCCTAGATAAATATCTCCGTAATTAATCCTAGATTAATTTTCTCTCTTTCTATATAATCCCAGATTATTCAAGAGTGCGAGTTGTGCGTCATCGGTGGATTATCGGGAAGCGACCCATGAGATCTCCGGATACGTTGGCAGTAAATACGGTCCTCGGAGTATCCGAATCACGTACGTACCAAGTACTACGTTTTACCGATTTACGAGACAAGGTCGACTCCTAGCAAAGCACCAAGTCTTCCCAATTCTCCGGACATATCCATTTAAGAATATTAAGATCTGTTATCAAGCGTAGTATACGATTGTATTGTGCATATCGGCCCTGTATCGGATAGTCACGTGCTAGGGCTGGGGCTGGATAAGTTTCTACCCCGTCCGAAGCACATATCGGATGTCTGGTAACATAGTCTCTATAATCAGATATTCATGACCATGGTCACAATATCCCGATTGGTTGCGCAACACTCAAGAGCACTAGTACCGTATCCTGCGTGACATAATCTCCATATGACTGAAGTGATACTTGCGTCTTGACATCACACCTAATACACTACGACTCTCTGATAAACCCAGAAGTGGTGTACGCAGAGAACCGGTTAAAGCCCTGTACCACCAAGACCAAAGTCTATCGATTATCGTAAGTATTAGCGATGTAAGTCTCAGGTTAAGACTATACACACCTACCTTGATTTCGGCCTCCCATAGACACATAGTCATAATACCAATGGGATTCCGAAGGGTCTATCCAGAGCGAAGCTGTTTCCCGTACCATCGGTGAAACACGACCTCCTATCGCACTTGCATAAGTATCCAATACTTATATATATGAGAACTATGACGTTGTGCCCTCACAACGCACACAAGTGCAATACTAGCCTATTCTGCATTATCGATGTCCAGTCTCGATAATACTCCGGCTAGGGATATTTAATGATTAATCCTTCGGGGACTGATACTGTCTCATATCATTCTCAGTCCAGGAACTAATCAAGGGACCCTCTCTTCATTTATATATCTATGGTGATCTAATCACAAATGATGAGAGTGCAATTTCCTTGTCACATAGTTAATTTGCTACAACAACACAATGATCTGTGCAAATAGTGACGTTATGGGTCATTTTGTCCAACACTGCACTTGTGACTGTTGTGGGAAAAAATGAGTTGATTAATATTGGTTGGCTGTATATATGGAGAATGATAAATATAATAGGAGAATTTACTTGTTCGGTAATTTAGAAAGAAAGAAAACAACTAGTTACTTGGAGTAGAAGTTTCACCTGATTAGTCACTAACTTCTTTATTCTTTTTTCGCTTGTCTTTTTGCTTTTGTGTGCATTAGTTTCACTACATTTTTACTTTTGTAAAATGTTTGTGGGTATTATTGTTGTAAACCCTCATGAGACTACAACTCGTCCACTAGGGACACCTAGGGGTTTAAAGGCTTGTTGCATACGCTAAATGCAACAGTGATATCACCCTACGAAAGTGGCTTAGTTAAATTTTATTTTAAACATGTTTATGTTATGTTATCCTATGTTTTGCTCGAGGACTAGCAAAATGTTAGGTTTGAGGGTGTGATGAGTGGTAATTATATCACTATTTTCCACTCATTTAACCTAATATTTTGTATAGTTTCTTGAGTTTTGTGAATATTTTGATGTGTTTTGTGTTATTTTGTAGATAAATAAAGTTTCAGGACATTCTAGTGGGGATTTGGGGTCCAAAACAGTGAAAAATGGAAAAACACGGGCATTTTGGTAATTTTGGCGCGTCGCGACGCGCAAGCGCCTAACTGCACCAAGACTTGCTAACGTACGCCGGGTCCAGAAGTCAGAATCTGAGAAATTTGACTTTGCTAACGTGCGTCGTGCCACATGTCACCATCACAGCCGATCTGCTAACATGCGTCGTGCCACATGTCATCATCCTACGATGCCGACAGTCGCCATCGCCACATGTCACTCCACGTGTCTGCCACATCATCATCCGCATCACCGGTTGACCAAGTCAAAGTGCCACATCATCGCCACATCCTCATCAACCAATCACAGCGTGCCACGTGTCATCATTCTATGGTGGCCGACAGTCACTTTCACCACGTCAGTGCCAATTATTGACTCTATTATCCAAATTGACACGTGGCGGATAGGAATTGAAATCAGCCAATCACGAGCGCACATGTTGCAATAATTGAGCTCCCAGCCGGCTTACCCACGTGTCACCTTATCACCTTATCCAGAATCCCATTCGACGAACCAGAAGCTACCACGTCGACAATCACCCGCGTCGCGACGCGATCTGTGAATCGCGACGCCGACCCCTACTGACGCCTATAAATTCAACTCGATTGTCAAAATTTAAATCATGCCTTCCTTGAGTTTTGTAAGGACATTAAGGATTGCATCTTTTGTGTTTTAAGTTTTTGTAATTAAAATTAAGCATTTTTACTTTTAGTATTTTTAATTATGCACTTTTACTTTTTTAATAAAACTTTATTTTATTTTTTTTTGTTCTTTTTTGTTCAGTAGTTAATTTACTGCTGGGGTAAAGGTGAAACTTTTTACTTTTATAATTTAGATTAATCTCCCTTAATTATAATATATAAATTATTTAAACATGACTTAATAAGGATACCGCTATATTGGTCGGTTTGTAATTATTTTTAATCTGGTTTTAACCAGACTTAATGAGGATACCGCCTGGTTTGTCGGTTGGTAATTAATTATTAATTTGACTTATTCAGGATACCGCCTATATGGCTGGTTGGTAAATATCACACAGATTTATATATTATAATAAGGGAGATTTCTAAATTAGAAATAGTAAAGGTAGATTAATCTCACTTCAATTATAATATGGAAATTGTGATTCAATAATATGAATTGAAAGTTGATTCCGCCTTAATGGGTGGTTTTTAATTATGTAACATAATTTGACACCGCCTATATGACTGGTCTTTTGGTGACAGATAATTACCGCATATATGGCTGGTTTATGGATAATAAAACACCACCTTTATGGCAGGTTCAACTTAATTGGATAATTCTGGCAATTTCCATATTATAATAATTTGAGATTTCTAAAAGTGGATCCCCTAACCCCATTAATTATTTTATTCTAGGGAAAGATGATGAAACACAATATACTACGCTTAATATTGATTTAATTATTTATGGGTAATTCTTTAGTTTGTTTATCGAGTCTTAAGCTTAATGATCTTGTTGTCTGATCACCAATAATATTGATGTGGTAAAATTAAAATGAATTAGACATAGGGATTTTAGGTTTCAGCCTTAGATTCAATTGACCACGATCTTCCTTGAGGATAGATAACCATTTAATAGATTTCTTTACAGGATAGACATATACCTTTCGGGCGGGGTAGCCATAATTTGAACTTATTCTTAATGAATCCATGTAATTTGGTTGACATAGACATATGGTTCCATTGGGTTATACTGGGTATTTACATCTGACCATTGACATAGGCTTTTGCATATTTTTGTGTTCCAGGTTAGCAAACTGATTTATTACACATATGTAAGAAAATCAATTCATCTTTAGAATAATATTGTCTGGAATCACAACCCTAGATCTTTGAGTCTTTTGTTAATTTCCTTAGTATTTTCTTTTGTGTCTTTAAGTATTTTATTTATCAAATCCACATTCAACCAACAAAATCAATCATTCTCATCTCCATATAATTAAATACCTGTAAATAAATAGTATCGATAATTAATAACAATAGTAGGAATTAAGTCCTCGTGGGATCGATATTTTTATACAACTTGAACGATACGTGCGCTTCTGTTATACGTGTGTGTTTACGCCGGTCAAGTTTTTGGCGCCGTGCTGGGGATCGTTTCAAAGGCCGTACAGGAAGGAGTCAGTCACATTTTGGGAATCATCCCAAAACCCTTGGCAGAGGAAAATCTTATTGAACCATCAAACAGAGAGAAACTGATCATGCCAGGTATGTCTGAACGATTGGTAGAATAGAATGATTAACTGTGCTGATGCTTTTATGCTTTGCCAGGTGGCTTGGGCACACTGGAGGAAATTTTTATAGTGCTATCTTGGGCGTACCTGAACATACACCAGAAACCAATTGGGCTGTTTAACGTTGATGGATTTTATGATTTTCTTTGTGTGTTTCTTGATGATGCCCAGAAATGGGTTCGTGTCAAAACCTTTAAAAGAACTTATCTTTACTGCCAGAACTGCTCCGGATCTAATTGACCAAATCTTAGCCTATGAACCACAAATTGACCCCATCCTTTCAAAGATAATTTGGTCCGAAGACGATCGTGGAAAGAGGCGTCGGATTAATCTGGATCTTAACCTTTAACTTTTCGTGTAGAATTTCAGCTAACCAGGTACCATCTTCTAAACTCTTCATCTATTGTTTAAGACATTGGGGACAATGTCTCATTTATGTTTGGGGGAGGGAATTAGTTGATGAGTATCTTGTTTTTAGTTGTGTGTTGTTTTTATTTTTAGTCCAAAATTTTTCGAAAAATACAAAAAATTTTCAAAATTTTCAAAAATTACAAAAATATTTTGTGTTTTTTATTGTTTTTATTTTTGACTAAAAAGGTTAAATTGGTAAGAGATAGCTGAGTAAGGAGTTTCCACTCCTGAGACTTATCTCAAACCTATTTCAGAACAAGTTAATTTTTGTTTATTTCCTTTTGAATTATTTAATTTGTGAATTCTCCATAAAACTGACTAAAATGGATCTTCATATGCTCAGTTAGCAAATATTATCAACATTCATTGTAACATACGAACATGAGCTAAAATTTAAAAGTTTGTAATATTCAATGCTCTAGTTTAATTGGAGGAAGCATCTCAAAAAGCAATGGAGTAAAAAAACATATGAGATCCGAGTTATTAAGTCTGTAAGGGTGTTTTAACACCTAGTGCCCTAAAGCCAACTGGTTTGGGAATCACTGGCCCAAAGCTCGCTACATGGATCAAGGATGTTGCAAAAAATATATATATCTGAAGTCTGAGTAATTAAATCCGTAGGGGTGTCTTAACACTTGGTGCCCTAAAGCCAACTGGTTTGGGAGCCACCGACCCAAAGCTCGCTACATACATGGAAGATACTGTATATAAATAAATAAAAATCAAAAAATCAAAGAAAAAATCACAAAAATGAGAAAAATTATATTACAAAAAGGTATGATTTCTGATAAAACTTTAGCACAAAAATATTAATTTCTTATCAACTGTACTTGTGACTGTTGTGGGCAAAAATGAGTTGATTAATATTTTGTTGCTTGTGTATATAGAGAATGGTAAATATAATAGGAGAATTTACTTATTATGTAATTTAGAAAGAAAGAAAACAACTAGTTACTTGGAGTAGAAGTTTCACTTGATTAGTCACTAACTTCTTTATTCTTTTTTCGCTTGTCTTTTTGCTTTTGTGTGCATTAGTTTCACTACATTTTTACTTTTGTAAAATGTTTGTGGGTATCATTGCTGTAAACCCTCACGAGACTACAACTCGTCCACTAGGGACACCTAGGGGTTTAAAGGCTTGAGCTCCCAGCCGCCTTACCACGTGTCACCTTATCACCTTATCCAGAATCCCATTCGACGAACCAGAAGCTGCCACGTCGACAATCACCCGCGTCGCGACGCGATCTGTGAATCGCGACGCCCGACCCCTACTGACGCCTATAAATTCAACTCGATGTCAGAATTAAAATCATGCTTTCCTTGAGTTTTGTAAGGACTTTAAGGAATGCATCTTGTGTGTTTAAGTATTTGTAATTTAAATTAAGCATTTTTACTTTTAGTATTTTTAATTATGCACTTTTACTTTTTGTAATAAAACTTTATTTTATTTTCTTTTTGTTCTTTTACGTTCAGTAGTTAATTTACTGCTGGGGTAAAGGTGAAACTTTTTACTTTTGTAATTTAGATTAATCTCCCTTAATTATAATATATAAATTATTTAAACCTGACTTAATAAGGATACCGCTATATTGGTCGGTTGGTAATTATTTTTAAACTAGTTTTAACGTGACTTAATAAGGATACCGCCTGGTTGGTCGGTTGGTAATTAATTAATAATTTTACTTAATCAGGATATCGCCTATATGGCTGGTTGGTAAATATCACACAGATTTATATATTATAATAAGGGAGATTTCTAAATTAGAAATAGTAAAGGTAGATTAATATCACTTAAATTATAATATGGAAATTGTGATTTAATAATATGAATTAAAAGTTGATTCCGCCTTAATGGCTGGTTTTAATTATGTAACATAATGTGACACCGCCTATATGGCTGGTCTTTAGGTGACAAATAATTACCGCCTATATGGCGGGTTTATGGATAAATAATAACACCACATTTATGGCTGGTTCAACTTAATTGGATAATTCTGGCAATTTCCATATTATAATAATTTGAGATTTCTAAAATTGGATCCCCTAACCCCAGCATTTTATTTTTATTCTAGGGAAATTATGAAACACAATATTACTAGGCTTAATAATTGATTTAATTATTTATGGGTAATTCTTTAGTTTGTTTATCGAGCCTTAAGCTTAATGCTTCTTGTTGTCTGATCACCAATAAGATTGACGTGGTAAACTTAAAATGAATTAGACATAGGGATTTTAGGTTTCCTTAGATTCAAAAGCCCACAATCTTCCTTGAGGATAGATAACTCTTTAATAGATTTCCTTACAGGATAGACATATACTTGTCGGGCGGGGGTAGCCATAATTGGAACTTAATCTTAATGAATCAAGGTAATTTGGTTGACATAGATATATGGTTCAATTGGGTTATACTGGGTGTTTGCGTCTGACCATCGACATAGGTTTTTGCATATTTTTGTGTTCCAGGTTAGCAAACTGATTTATTACACATATGTAAGAAAATCAATTCATCTTTAGAATATTATTGTGTGGAATCAAAACCCTAGATCTTTGAGTCTTTTGTTATTTTCATTAGTATTTTCTTTTGTGTATTTAAGTATTTTATTTATCAAATCCACATCCAACCAACAAAATCAATCATTCTCATCTCCCTATAATTAGATACCTGTAAATAAATAGTATCGATAATTAATAACAACAGTAGGAATTAAGTCCTCATGGGATCGATATTTTTATACTACTTTAACGATACGTGCGCTTGTGTTATACATGTGTGTTTACGCCGGTCAAGTTTTTGGCGCCGTTCCTGGGGATCGTTTCAAATGCCGTACAAACAGGAGTCAGTTACGTTTTTGGAATCATCCCAAAACCCTTGGCAGAGGCAAATCTTATTGAACCATCAATGGAGAGGAACTGATCGTGCTAGATATGTCTGAATGATTGGTAGAAATGATTAACCGTGCTGATGCTTTTATTGGTTTGCCAGGTGGTTTGGGCACATTGGAGGAAATATTTTTTTTATAGTGATATCTTGGGCGAACATGAACATACACCATAAACCAATTGGACTGTTTAACGTTGATGGATTTTATCATTTTATTTGTGTGTTTCTTGGTGATGCCCGGAGAAATGGGTTCGTGTCAAAACCTTTAAAAGAACTCCTCTTTACTGCCAGAACTGCTCCGGATCTAATTGACCAAATCTTAGCCTATGAACCACAAATTGACCCCATCCTTTCAAAGATAAATTGGTCCGAAGATGATCGTGGTAAGAGGCGTCAGATTAATCTGGATCTTAACATTTAGCTTTTCTTGTAGAATTTCAGCTAACCAGGTACTATCTTCTAAACTATTCTTCTACTGTTTAAGACAGTGGGGACAATGTCTCACTTAGGTTTGGGGGAGGGAATTAGTTGATCAGTATCTTGTTTTTAGTTGTGTGTTGTTTTTATTTTTAGTCCAAAATTTTTCGAAAAATACAAAAAAATTTGAAAAATTTTCAAAAATTACAAAAATATTTTGTGTTTTTTTTTTTTACTAAAAAGGTGAAATTGGTAAAAGATAGCTGAGTAAGGAGTTTCCACACCTGAGACTTATCTCAAACCTATTTCAGAACAAGTTAATTTTTGTTTATTTCCTTTTGAATTATTTAATTTGTGAATTCTCCATAAAACTGACTAAAATAGATCTTCATATGCTCAGTTAGTAGATATTATCAACATGCATTGTAACATACGAACATGAGCTAAAATTGAAAAGTTGTTAATATTCAGTGCTCTAGTTTAATTGGATGAAGCATCTCAAAAAGCAATGGAGTAAAAAAAAAACATATGAGATCTGAGTTATTAAGTCTGTAAGGGTGTTTTAACACCTAGTGCCCTTTAGCCAACTGGTTTGGGAGTCACTGGCCCAAAGCTCGCTACATGGATCAAGGATGTTGCAAAAAATATATATATCTGAAGTCTGAGTAATTAAGTCTGTATGGGTCTCTTACACCTGGTGCCCTAAAGCCAACTGGTTTGGAAGCCACCGGCCCAAAGCTCGCTACATAGATGGAAGATATTGTATATAAATAAAAAAAAAATCAAAAAATCAATGAAAAAAATCAGAAAAATTATATTACAAAAAGGTGTGAATTCCGATAAAACTTTAGCACAAAAATATTACTCTCTTATCAACTGCACTTGTGACTGTTGTGGGCAAAAATGAGTTGATTAATATTTTGTTGGCTGTGTATATAGAGAATGGTAAATATAATAGGAGAATTTACTTATTCGGTAAATTAGAAAGAAAGAAAACAACTAGTTACTTGGAGTAGAAGTTTCACCTGATTAGTCACTAACTTCTTTATTCTTTTTTCGCTTGTCTTTTTGCTTTTGTGTGCATTAGTTTCACTATATTTTTACTTTTGTAAAATGTTTGTGGGTATCATTGCTGTAAACCCTCACGAGACTACAAATCGTCCACTAGGGACACCTAGGGGTTTAAAGGCTTGTTGCATACGCTAAATGCAACCGTGATCCCTACGAAAGTGGCTTAGTTAAATTTTATTTTAAAAATATTTATGTTATTTTATTCTATGTTTTGCTCGACTACTAGCAAAATGTTAGGTTTTGGGGTGTGATGAGTGGTAATTATATCACTATTTTACACTCATTTAACCTAATATTTTGTATAGTCTCTTGAGTTTTGTGAAAATTTTGATGTGTTTTGTGTTATTTTGTAGATAAATAAAGTTTCAGGACCTTCTAGAGGTGATTTGGGACCAAAATAGTGAAAACTGGAAAAAGTGCATTTTGGTAATTTTAGCGCAAGCCTTTGGTGTCGCGACGCCTAACATGCACCAAGACTTGCTAACGTGCGCTGGGTCCACAAGTTAGAATCTGAGAAATTTGTCTTTGCTAACGTACGTCGTGCCACGTGTCACCATCACAGCCGATCTGCTAACGTACGTCATGCCACAAGTCATCATCCTACGGTGCCGATAGTCGCCATAGCCATGTGTCACTCCACATCTCTGCCACGTCATCATCCACATCACCGGTTGACCAAGTCAAAGTGCCACAATATCGCCACGTCATCATCAACCAATCACAGTGTGCCACGTGTCATCATTCTATGGTGACGACAGTCACTTTCGCCACGTGTCGCTACGTCAACGCCAATTATTGACTCAATTATCCAAATTGACACATGACGGATAGGAATATGAAATCAGCCAATCACGAGCCGCCACGTGTCGCAATAATTGATCTCTCAGCCGCCTTACCACGTGTCACCATATCACCTTATCCAAAATCCCATGTGACGAACCAGTAGCTGCCACGTCGACAATCACCCGCGTTGCGACGCCCGACCCCTACTGACGCCTATAAATTCAACTCAATGTCAGAATTCAAATCATGCCTTCCTTGTGTTTTGTAAAGACTTTAAGGATTGCATCTTGTGTGTTTAAGTTTTTGTAATTTAAATTAAGCATTTTTACTTTTAGTATTTTTAATTATACACTTTTACTTTTTGTAATAAAACTTTATTTTATTTTATTTTTGTTCTTTTATGTTCAGTAGTAAATTTACTGCTGGGGTAAAGGTGAAAATTTTTACTTTTATAATTTAGATTAATCTCATTTAATTACAATATATAAATTATTTAAACCTGACTTAATAAGGATACCGCTATATTGGTCGGTTGGTAATTATTTTTAAACTGGTTTTAACCTGACTTAATGAGGATACCGCCTGGTTGGTCGTTTGGTAATTAATTATTAATTTGACTTAATCAGGATACCGCCTATATGGCTGGTTGGTAAATATCACACAGATTTATATATTATAATAAGGGAGATTTCTAAATTAGAAATAGTAAAGGTAGATTAATCTCACTTCAATTATAATATGAAAATTGTGATTTAATAATATAAATTAAAAGTTGATTCCGCCTTAATGGCTGGGTTTAATTATGTAATATAATGTGACACCGCCTATATGGTTGGTCTGTAGGGGACAGATAATTACCGCATATATGGCTGGTTTATGGATAAATAATAACACCACATTTATGGTTGGTTTAACTTAATTGGATAATTCTGGCAATTTCCATATTATAATAATTTGTGATTTCTAAAAGTGGATCCCCTAACCCCAACATTTTATTTTTATTCTAGGCAAATGATGAAACACAAAATTACTAGGCTTAATAATTAATTTAATTATTTATAGGTAATTCTTTAGTTTGTTTATCTAGTCTTAAGCTTAATGCTTCTTGTTGTCTGATCACCAATAAGATTGATGTGGTAAACTTAAAATGAACTAGACATAGGCATTTTAGGTTTCAGCCTTAGATTCAATAGCCCACGATCTTCCTTGAGGATATATAACCCTTTAATAGATTTCCTTACAGGATAGACATATACCTGTCGGGCGGGGGTAGCCATAATTGGATCTTAATCTTAATGAATCCAGGTAATTTGGTTGACATAGACATTAACCGGCGTAAACACACCTGTATAACGCAAGCGCACATATCGTTCAAGTAGTACAAAAATATCGATCCGACGATGACTTAATTCATACTGTTGTTTTTAATTATTGATACTATTTATTTACAGATCTCTAATTGATGGAGAAAAGAATGATTACTTGATTGATTTGGTTGATTGTAGAATTGCTAAATAAATAAATAAATAAAAAGACAAAAGAAAATACTAAGAAAAATAACAAAAGACACAAAGATCTAGGGTTGTGAATCTTTCTAATTTCTTTTAAAAGATGAAGTGATTATTTTATGTCTGTGTAATAAATCGGTTTACTAACCTGGAACATGAAATTATGTGAAACCCTCTGTCGATGGTCAGACACAAATACCCAGTTTAGCCCAATTGAACCATATGTCTATGTCAACCAAATTATCTAGATTCATTAAGTTTAAGTTCCAATTATGGCTATCCCGCCCGACAGGTATATGTCTATCCTGTAAGGAAATCTATTAAAGGGTTATCTATCCTCAAGGAAGATCGTGGGCTATTAAGTCTAAGGCTGAAACCTAAAATCCCTATATCTAGTTCATTTTAGATTTACCACATCAATCTTATTGGTGATCAGACAACAAGAAGCATTAAGCTTAAGACTTAATAAGTAAACCTTTAAATTACCCAAAATAAAAATAACCCCTTATAAACCGGTGATATTAGAATTCATCACAACCCCAGATAACTAACACATAACTAGGGCTAGTAAAAACTTAAAAGTAAAGGACATAAAGTAAAAATGTTGAAAAATAAAAGACATAAAGTAAAAGCTGAAAAGTAAAATGAAATAAAATGCTAAGGTAAAAGGATCAACTTTTACTATTTACTATTTAGATATCTCCCTTAATATAATATATTAACTTGTGATTATTTTAGCAACCACCCATTTAGGCGGTAACCTGATTAAGTCAAATTAAGTCCAACCATCCATAAAGGCGGAACCAAAATAAATCTGCCATATAGGCGGTAAGAAAATTTAATTACCAACCGACCAATCTGGCGGTATCCTTATTTAGTCAGGTTTAAACCAGATTAAAATGAATTACCAACCGAACAATCTTGCGGTATCCTTTTTAAGTCAATTTTTAAATAGTGAATAAATTATTTTTAAGGGAGATTAATCTAAATAGTAATAGTAAAAGAATTACCTTTCACCCTACCTGGGGAAGTTACCTCCTCATGGTGAATAGTAAAAACTGTAAAAAGAAAGAAAGTAAATTACTATTATTACAAAACGTAATTAAAATTAGTTACAAAATTAAAAACTAAAAGAAACTAGATAGAAAACTCCATATTTACATAAGAGAAATTAGAGAGGAAGGTACATTTGAAACTGGAATTTCGCGCTCTATTTATAGGCGTCAGTAAGGGTCGTGTGTCGCGACGCCCGTTTTATCGACGTGGCACGCTCTGGTTCGTAGGCAGCAGATTCCGGATAAGGTGATAAGGTGACACGTGGCAAGGTGGTTGAAGTTCAATTATTGTGACACGTGGCAGCTTCTGATTGGTCGGCTCAGATTCTTATCCGCCACGTGTCAAATACAGATAAGTTGGTCAATAATTGATGCTGACAGGCGACACGTGGCAATTTGACAGTCGGCACCATAGAATTGCGACACGTGGCACGCTGTGATGATGATATGGCAGCCACGTGGCACTTTGACTTGGTGAACTGGTGATGTGGACGATGACGTGGCAATGACGTGGAGTGACACGTGGCGATGGCGACTCTCGGCACCGTAGGATGATGACACGTGGCACGTCGCATGTTAGCAAAGTCAAATCTTCTCAGATTCTGATTTGTGGACCCGGCGCGCGTTAGCACGGTTCGTCGCATGTTAGGCGTCCGCGACGCGGAAAATTACTAAAATGCCATTTTCAATCCAATTTTCACTGTTTTGGCTCAAATCACCTCCAGAGTGTCCTTAAACTTTATTATCTACAAAATAACACAAAACACATCAAAATATTCACAAAACTCAAGAAACTATACAAAATATTAGGTTAAATGAGTGGGAAATAGTGATAGATTTACCACTCATCACACCCTCAAACCTAACATTTTGTTAGTCCTCGAGCAAAACACAAATAAAATACATAATAAATTTAACTAAGCCACTTTCGTAGGGATCACGGTTGTATTTAGCTTATGCAACAAGCCATTAAACCCCTAGGTGTCCCTAGTGGACGAGTTGTAGTATCGTGAGGGTTTACATCAATGATACCCACAAACATTTTACAAAAGTAAAAGGTAGTGAAACTATGCACACAAAAGCAAAAAGACAAACGAAAAGGAATAAAGAAGTTAGTGACTAATCAGGTGAAACTTCTACTCCAAGTTACTAGTTGTTTTGTTTCTTTCTAAATTACTGAATAAGTAAATTCTCCGATTATATTTACCATTCTCTATATACACTGCCAACAAAATATTAATCAACTCATTTTTGCCCACAACAGTCATAATTGCAGTTGATAAGAGAGTGATATTTTTGTCCTAAAGTTCTATCAGATTTCACACCTTTTTGTAGCAATGGAATAATTTTTCTCATTTTTTTTCTGATTTTTTTCTTTGATTTTTGATTTTATCTTTTATTTATAAACAATATCTTCCGCTTATGTAGCGAGCTTTGGGTCGGTGGCTCCCAAACCAGTTGGCTTTAGGGCACCAGGTGTTAAGACACCCCTACGGACTTAATTACTCAGATTTCAGATATATATATTTTTGCAGCATCTTTGATCCATGTAGCGAGCTTTGGGCCAGTGACTCCCAAACCAGTTGGTTTTAGGGCACTAGGTGTTAAAACACCCTTACAGACTTAATAACTCGGATCTTAGATTTTTTTACTGCATTATTTTTTTGAGATGCTTTCTCCAATTAAACTAAAGCACTTATATTACAAACTTTTCAATTTTAGCTCATGTCTGTATGTTACTATGCGTGTTGATAATACCTGCCAACTGAGCATTTGAAGATCCATTTTAGTCAGTTTTATGGAGAATTTACAAATTAAATAATTTAAAAGGAAATAAACAAAAATTAACTTGTTTTGAAATTGGTTTGAGATACGTTTCAGGAGTGAAACTCCTTACTCAGCTATCTCTTACCAATTTCATCTTTTTAGTCAAAATAAAAACAAAAAAACGCAAATATTTTTTTTAATTTTTCAATTTTTTTGTATTTTTCAAAAAATTTTGGACTAAAAATAAAAATAACACACAAACTAAAAATAAGGTACTAATAAACTAATTCCCTCCCCCAAACCTAAATGAGACATTGTCCCCAATGTCTTAAACAGTAGAAGAAGAGTTTAGATGATAATACATGGTTAGCTGAAATTCTACAGGAAATTAAAGGTTAAGATCCAGATTAATCTGACGCCTCTTACCACGATCTCGTCCTCGGACCAATTTATATTTGAAAGGATCGGGTCAATTTGTGGTTCATAGGCTATGAGTTGGTCAATTAGATCCGGAACAGTTCTGGCAGTATAGAGGAGTTCTTTCATAGGTTTTGACATGAACCCATTTCTCCGGGCATCATCAAGAAAAACACAAATAAAATTATTAAATCCATCAACGTTAAACAGTCCAAGTGGTTTCTGGTGTATGTTTAGGTTCACCCAAGATAGCACTATAAAAATTTCCTCCAATATGCCCAAACCACCTGGTAAAGCGATAAAAGCATCAGCACAGTTAATCATTTCTACCAATCGTTCAGACATACCTGGCACGATTAGTTCCTCTCCATTTGATGATCCAATAAGATTTGCCTCTACCAAAGGTTTTGGGATGATTCCTAAAACGTGACTGCCTCATTCTTGTACAGCCTTTGAAACGATCCACATAAGTCCAAGATTGCCTCCGCCATATACTAAGCGCATATTCCTTGCAGCTAAGACTCGACCAAATTCCTGTGCTGCTTCTACGTATTGTGGCTTAGTACCAACACTAGTACCGCAAAACACACAGATGTTTTCAACTTGTCTTCTTGAAGTTGCTTCCATGTTTATATATTTCTTTCTCAAATCTGGATGCCTTCAAAAGTGCAATGACGTTCTGAATTTATAGTACCTGAAAAAGGGTGAGTAATAATAACATTAGTATCTTCCAAAGGACGATTCTTAGCTAAACAACAAAAGAAATCGTGAAAGGTCAAAAAGTCTGGATCCTGTCTACGAAAATAAAGATAGAAAAGTGAATCAAAGCAATAATTAAGGCAACAGAATTGTGTACGCAATACCCCATTTGCTTAGTATAAATTCATTAGGATGCGTCTCAAGAATCCATTCTTTACTCGGCCATCACTAATGAATTATCTCTTATCTTTGCCAAACACCATTCCTTCTGTCTTAAAATGCTCCGTTTGTGCTTTTCCCTACAAAAATAATCACACAAAATTAAAAACTCTACAACATGTATACACAAAATAAAAAAATAAAAATTACAACAAATTGCATGGGTTGTCTCCCTGCTAGCGCTAAATTTTTCGTCTTCAGCCAGACATGACTGAAATCTATCTGTCAATGAGGTTTCAGCGTCATTTTGGATGTCCGATCAAAGACAATCCTGTGAGCGTTGCTTTTGAAGGGTCTCTTCCAACGGTAAAGGGGCAAAAAGACTTTTTTTTCCCATTCAGTGCTTGTGCCAACTTTTTAATTTTTTTTTGCTCCAGTGGTTCCTGAAAAGAAAGAAAGAAAATCAGGAGGTCTCGTATGATGCTTGACCTTAATGGAAGTTCAATTCTATCAAGCTTTTGGGTAATCTCTCTAAATTGGGTAATATCTATAAATTGTACTCCCCGAAACTGTGATGTTTCTTCTGAATGCTCTGGATCTTTAATAAGTTCAGACATTTGCTCCTCCATTTGCTCTGCTTCTTGCTCCACATTTTCTTCACAGATGAATTTTCAAATTTCCGTATTCAATTCTTCATTTGTCATCTCTGAAATGCATGCTCCATAAGTATCTGCCTGAGGATGTAAAGAGATTCAGATTTTAGGTCTTCATCCTTTGAGGTTGATGTGATTGGCTCAGATAGATCTTCTTCAAACATTTGTGCAAAGCATTCTCCAAGATCTTCATTTTGAGGCTGAAAAGTTTCATCCTCATTTGTTGGTGCAATTGGTACTAACAGCTCAGCTTCATCCTCGTCAGAATCTGAATAATAAAAATCAAATTGAGAGTTCGCTGGTTTGGGTTCTCGAACTAATACCTCAGATTCCTGATACTGCTCAGCCTCCTCCTTTTCTAAAGTGTCATCGTGAAATGCTTGGTACTCGAAGGCTTCATCAGTGTCATCTAAAAATGGTCCTTGAGGTATGTAGCTCTGGTTTTCTGTTAATTGTCTCACTTGATCTGTCATCCTCTGAATGGATGTTGATTGTCTTGAATACTTTCAAGTTGATTCTGGAATGTTTCAAGCATTGTATCAAACTTTTCATCTCGTTTCTTGAACAAATCTTTGATCATGTCAATCATCTGATCTTCTTCTGATTGTTCTGATTGTTGATGAAGATCATTGTAGGTGGGTGGTGGATAAGATGGAAAATGTGGTTCTGTGAAATGTGATGGCTCGTCATATGAAGGATCTTGATAGCTCTGCCACCTTGGATGGTAGTTGTATTCGCAATAATCTATAGGGTGGTTACCATTACATATGTCACATCTCACCATTGCGTCTTGTTGAGAAAATGTGGTATTGCTTAGTTCTGGCATCCAGTGATAATTGTTTGGCTGGACAACAGGCCTCAGAAAACTGGACTGTTGCTCCCAGATTTGGTTTGTATCTTCTTCTAGTCAAGCTCGTGATCTCTCATCTCCTAATAATTTTCCATTTTTCAATCACCTGAAAACAAAAGAAAGAAATAAAAATTACAGATAAAAATAAAGAAAATTAGATACAAGTAAATTAGATAGCTTCAAAATTAATAACTCAAGAAAAATATGTCCCTGGTAACGGCGCCAAAAACTTGACCGGCGTAAACACACACGTATAACGCAAGCGCACGTATCGTTCAAGTAGTATAAAAATATCGATCCCACGAGGACTTAATTCCTACTGTTGTTATAAATATTGATACTATTTATTTACATATATCTAATTGAGGGAGAAGAGAATGATGACTTGATTGATTTGGTTGATTGTAGAATTGCTAAATAAATAAATAAATAAAAGACAAAGAAAATACTAAGGAAAATAACAAAAGACACAAAGATCTAGGGTTGTGAATCTTTCTAATATCTTTTAAAAGTTGAAGTGATTATTTTAAGTTTGTGTAATAAATCGGTTTACTAACCTGGAACACGAAATTATGCGAAAGCCTCTGTCAATGGTCAGACACAAATACTCAGTTTAACCCAATTGAACCATATGTCTTTATCAACCAAATTATCTGGATTCATTAAGTTTAAGTTCAAATTATGGCTACCCCCGCACGACAGGTATATGTCTATCCTGTAAGAAAATATATTAAAGGGTTATCTATCCTCAAGGAAGATCATGGGCTATTAAGTCTAAGGCTGAAACCTAAAATCCCTATATCTAGTTCATTTTAGATTTACCACATCAATCTTATTGGTGATCAGACAACAAAAAGCATTAAGCTTAATACTTAATAAGTAAACCTTTAAATTACCCAAACTATAAAATAACCCCTTATAAACCAGTGATATTAGAATTCATCACAACCCCAGATAACTAACACATAACTATGGCTAGTAAAAACTTAAAAGTAAAAGACATAAAGTAAAATTGCTGAAAAGTAAAAGACATAAAGTAAAAGCTGAAAAGTAAAATAAAATAAAATTCTAAGGTAAAAGGATCAACTTTTACTATTTACTATTTAGATATTTCCCTTAATATAATATATTAACTTGTGATTATTTTAGCAACCACCCATATAGGCGGTAACCTGATTAAGTCAAATTAAGTCCAACCAGCCATAAAGGCGGAACCAAAATAAACCTGCCATATAGGCGGTAATAAAATTTAATTACCAACCGACCAATCTGGCGGTATCCTTGATTAGTCAGGTTTAATTCAGATTAAAATGAATTACCAACCGACCAATCTGGCGATATCTTTTTTAAGGCAATATTTTAAATAGTGAATATATTATTTTTAAGGGAGATTAATATAAATAGTAACAGTAAAAGAATTACCTTTCACCCTAGTTGGGGAAGTTACCTCCTCATGGTGAATAGTAAACTATAAAAACTAAGAAAGTAAATTACTATTATTACAAAATGTAATTAAAATTATTTACAAAACTAAGAACTAAAAGAAACTAGATAGAAAACTCAATATTTACATCAGAGAAATTAGAGAGGAAGGTACATCTGAAACTGGAATTTCGCGCTCTATTTATAGGCGTCAGTAAGGGTCGCGTGTCGCGACACCCATTTTATCGACGTGGCACGCTCTGGTTCATCGGCTGCAGATTCCGGATAAGGTTATAAGGTGACATGTGGCAATGTGGTTGAAGTTCAATTTTTGTGACACGTGGCGGCTTCTGATTGGTCGGCTCAGATCCTTATCCGCCACATGTCAGATACAAATAAGTTGGTCAATAATTGATGCTGACGTGGCGCTGATGAGGCGACACGTGGAAATTTGACTGTCGGCACCATAGAATTGCGACACGTGGCACGCTGTGATTGGTTGATGATGATGTGGCAGCCATGTGGCACTTTGACTTGGTCAACTGGCGATGTGGACGATGACGTGGCAATGACATGGAGTGACACGTGCGACACGTGGCGATGGCAACTGTCGGCACCGTAGGATGATGACACGTGGCACGGTGCACGTTAGCAAAGTAAAATTTTCTCAGATTCTGATTTGTGGACCCGGCGCACGTTAGCACTTTTCTGCGCATGTTAGGCGTCGCGACGCGGAAAATTACCAAAATGCTCTTTTCGTCCAATTTTCACTGTTTTGGCCAAAATCACCTCCAGAGTGTCCTTAAACTTTATTTATCTACAAAATAACACAAAACACATCAAAATATTCACAAAACTCAAGAAACTATATAAAAATTAGGTTAAATGATTGGGAAATAGTCATAGATTTACCATTCATCAGACATATGGTTCAATTGGGTTATACTGGGTATTTGCTTCTGACAATCGACATAGGCTTTTGCATATTTTTGTGTTCTAGGTTAGCAAACTCATTTATTACACATATGTAAGAAAATCAATTCAACTTTAGAATAATATTGTGTGGAATCACAACCCTAGATCTTTGAGTCTTTTGTTATTTTCCTTAGTATTTTCTTTTGTGTCTTTAAGTATTTTATTTATCAAATCCACATTCAACCAACAAAATCAATCATTCTCATCTCCATATAATTAGATACCTGTAAATAAATAGTATCGATAATTAATAACAACAGTACGAATTAAGTCCTCGTGGGATCGATATTTTTATACTACTTGAACGATACGTGCTCTTGCGTTATACGTGTGTGTTTACGCCGGTCAATTTTTTGGCGCCGTTGCCGGGGATCGTTTCAAAGGCCGTACTGGAAGGAGTCAGTCACGTTTTGGGAATCATCCCAAAACCCTTGACAGAGGCAAATATTATTGAATCATCAAACGGAGAGGAACTGATCGTGCCAGGTATGTCTGAACGATTGGTAGAAATGATTAACAGTGCTGATGCTTTTATTGCTTCGCCAGATGACTTGGGCACATTGGAGGAAATTTTTATAGTGCTATCTTGGGCGAACCTGAACATACACCAGAAACCAATTGGGGTGTTTAACGTTGATGGATTTTATGATTTTCTTTGTGTGTTTCTTGATGATGCCCAGAGAAATGGGTTCGTGTCAAAACCTTTAAAAGAACTCATCTTTACTGCCAGAGCTGCTCCGGATCTAATTGACAAAATCTTAGCCTATGAACCACAAATTGACCCTATCCTTTCAAAGATAAATTTGTCCGACGACGATCGTGGTAATAGGCGTCGGATTAATCTGGATCTTAACCTTTAACTTTTCGTGTAGAATTTCAGCTAACTAGGTACTATCTTCTAAACTCTTCTTCTACTGTTTAAGACATTGGGGACAATGTCTCATTTATGTTTGGGGGAGGGAATTAGTTGATCAATATCTTGTTTTTAGTTGTGTGTTGTTTTTATTTTTAGTCCAAAATTTTTCGAAAAATACAAAAAAATTGAAAAATTTTCAAAAATTACAAAAAAAATTTTGTGTTTTTTTTGTGTTTTTATTTTTGACTAAAAATGTGAAATTGGTAAGAGATAGCTGAGTAAGGAGTTTCCACTCCTGAGACGTATCTCAAACCTATTTAAGAACAAGTTAATTTTTGTTTATTTTCTTTTGAATTATTTAATTTGTGAATTCTCCATAAAACTGACTAAAATGGATCTTTATATGCTCAGTTAGCAGATATTATCAACATGCATTGTAACATACGGACATGAGCTAAAATTGAAAAGTTTGTAATATTCAGTGCTCTAGTTTTATTGAAGGAAGCATCTCAAAAGGAAATGGAGTAAAAAAAACATATGATATCCGAGTTATTAAGTCTGTAAGGGTGTTTTAACACCTAGTGCCCTAAAGCCAACTGGTTTGGGAGTCACTGCCCAAAGCTCGCTACATGGATCAAGGATGTTGCAAAAATATATATATCTGAAGTCTGAGTAATTAAGTCCGTAAGGGTGTCTGCCTTAAAGCCAACTGGTTTGGGAGCCACCGACCCAAAGCTTGCTACATAGATGGAAGATATTATATATAAATAAAAAAAATCAAAAAATCAAAGAAAAAATCAGAAAAATCAGAAAAATTATTCCATTGCTACAAAAAGGTGTGAATTCCGATAAAACTTTAGCACAAAAATATTACTCTCTTATCACTGCACTTGTGACTGTTGTGGGCAAAAATGAGTTGATTAATATTTTTTTGGCTGTGTATATAGAGAATGGTAAATATAATAGGAGAATTTACTTATTCGGTAATATGAAAGAAAGAAAACAACTAGTTACTTGGAGTAGAAGTTTAACCTGATTAGTCACTAACTTCTTTATTCTTTTTTCGCTTGTCTTTTTGCTTTTGTGTGCATTAGTTTCACTGCATTTTTACTTTTGTAAAATGTTTGTGGGTATCATTACTGTAAACCCTCACGAGACTACAACTCGTCCATTAGGGACAAATATGGTTTTAAAGGCTTGTTGCATACGCTAAATGCAACCGTGATCCCTACGCAAGTGGCTTAGTTAAATTTTATTTTAAAGATGTTTATGTTATTTTATTCTATATTTTGCTCGAGGACTAGCAAAATGTTAGGTTTGGGGGTGTGATGAGTGGTAATTATATCACTATTTTCCACTCATTTAACCTAATATTTTGTATAATTTCTTGAGTTTTGTGAATATTTTGATGTGTTTTGTGTTATTTTGTAGATAAATAAAGTTTCAGGACATTCTGGAGGTGATTTGGGACCAAAACTTTGAAAATTGGAAAAAAATGGCATTTTGGTAATTTTGGTGCGTCGCGACGCCTAACATGCACCAAGACTTAATAACGTGCGCCGGGTCCACAAGTCAGAATCTGAGAAATTTGACTTTGATAACGTGCGTCGTGCCATGTGTCACCATCACAGCCGATCTGCTAACGTGCATCGTGCCACATGTCATCATCCTTCGGTGCCGACAGTCGCCATCGCCACGTGTCGCCACATGTCCCTCCACATGTCTGCCACGTCATCATCCACATCACCGGTTGACCGAGTCAAAGTGCCACATCATCGCCACATCATCATCAACCAATCACAGCGTGCCACGTGTCATTATTCTATGGTGCCGACAGTCACTTTCGCCACATGTCGCCACATCAACGCCACGTCAGCGCCAATTATTGACTCAATTATCCAAATTGACACGTGGCGGATAGGAATATGAAATCAGCCAATCATGAGCCGCCACGTGTCACAATAATTGAGCTCCCAGCCTCCTTGCCACGTGTCACCTTATCACCTTATCCCAAATCCTACACGACGAACCAGAAGCTGCCACATCGATAATCACCCGCGTCGTGACACGATCTGCGCGTCGCGACACCCGACCGCTACTGACACCTATAAATTCAACTTGATGTCAGAATTCATATCATGCCTTCCTTGATTTTTGTAAGGACTTTAAGGATTGCATCTTGTGTGTTTAAGTTTTTGTAATTTAAATTACGCATTTTTACTTTTAGTATTTTTAATTATGCACTTTTACTTTTTGTAATAAAACTTTATTTTATTTTCTTTTTGTTCTTTTATGTTCAGTAGTTAATTTACTGATGGGGTAAAGGTGAAACTTTTTACTTTTATAATTTAATTTAATCTCCCTTAATTATAATATAGAAATTATTTAAACTTGACTTAATAAGGATACTGCTATATTGGTCGGTTGGTAATTATTTTTAAACTAGTTTTAACCTGACTTATTGAGGATACCGCCTGGTTGGTCGGTTAGTAATTAATTATTAATTTGACTTCATCAGGATACCGCCTATATGGCTGGTTGGTAAATATCACACAGATTTATATATTATTATAAGGGAGATTTCTAAATTAGAAATAGTAAAGGTAGATTTATCTCACTTCAATTATAATATGGAAATTGTGATTTAATAATATGAATTAAAAGTTGATTCCGCCTTAATGGCTGGTTTTAATTATGTAACATAATGTGACACCGCCTATATGGTTGGTCGTTAGGTGAAAAATAATTACCGCCTATATGGCTGGTTTATGGATAAATAATAACACCACATTTATGGCTGGTTCAACTTAATTGGATAATTCTGGCAATTTCCATATTATAATAATTTCAGATTTCTAAAAGTTGATCCCCTAACCCCATTATTTTATTTTTATTTTAGGGAAATGATGAAATACAATATTACTAGGCTTAATAATTTATTTAATTATTTATGCGTAATTCTTTAGTTTGTTTATTGAGTCTTAAGCTTAATGCTTCTTGTTGTCTGATCACCAATAGATTGATGTGGTAAACTTAAAATGAACTATACCTAGGGATTTTAGGTTCAGCCTTAGATTCAATAGCCCACGATCTTCCTTGAGGATAGATAACCCTTTAAAAGATTTCCTTACAGGATAGACATATACCTGTCAGGCGGCGATAGCCATAATTGGAACTTAATCTTAATGAATCCAGGTAATTTGGCTGACATAGACATATGGTTCAATTGGGTTATACTGGGTATTTGCGTCTGACCATCGACATATGCTTTTGCATATTTTCGTGTTCGAGGTTAGCAAACTGATTTATTACATATATGTAAGAAAATCAATTCATTTTTAGAATAATATTGTGTGGAATCACAACCCTAGATCTTTGAACTTTTGTTATTTTCCTTAGTTTTTTCTTTTGTGTCTTTAAGTATTTTATTTATCAAATCCACATTCAACCAACAAAAGCAATCATTCTCATCTCCCTCTAATTAGTTACATGTAAATAAATAGTATCGATAATTAATAACAACATTAGGAATTAAGTCCTTGTGGGATCGATATTTTTATACTACTTGAATGATACGTGCGCTTGCGTTATACGTTTGTGTTTACGCCGGTCAGATGGCAACATACAAACGTACAAAGCTAGGCATGTAGCGAAAGGGTATCGTCAACGACATGGTGTCGATTACGACGAAATTTTTTCACATGTTGCCATGATTAAATCCATTCGGATAATGCTTGCTATTATTGCTGCATATTTCGATTATGAGATATGGCAGATGGACGTCAAAACCGCTTTCCTTAACGGAAACCTTTTGGAGGATGTTTATATGCAACAGCCTGATGGTTTTGTCATACCAAAACATGCAGACAAGGTTTGCAAGTTAAATCGATCCATTTATGGATTGAAACAAGCATCGCGTTCTTGGAACCAATGTTTTGATGAGATCATAAAATAATATGATTTCGTTCAAAATAAGGATGATCCTTGTGTATATAAGAAGGTTAATGGGAGCGCACTGACATTAATTATCCTTTATGTTGATGATGTATTTCTTATAGGCAATGACATTCCCATGCTACAATCAATGAAAACTTGGCTTTAATTAAAATTCTCCATGAAAGATCTGGGAGAAACAGCCTTTATTCTGGGAATAAAGATCTACCGGGATAGATCTAGAAAGCTACTTGGACTCTCCCAGAGCACATATATTGACAAAGTGTTGAAGAGATTCAACATGGAACAGTTTAAGAGGGGACTGTTGCCAGTGTCACATGTCGTCACTCTATATAAGGACAAGTGTCCTAAAACTGAAGATGAGAGAGACAACATGAGTTGGATCCCGTTCGCCTCGGCAGTCGGATCAATCATGTATGCCATGATATGTACGTGACTTGATGTCTCCTATGATTTGAGCATGTGTATTCGCTATCAGGCCGATCCAGGTGATAGTCACTGGATGGCGGTTAAGAATATCTTTAAGTATCTTAGACGAACTAAGGGTGCTTTCTTAATCTATGGAGATTGGGAACTTGAGGTAGCTGGGTATACCGATGCAAGTTTCCGAACCGATAAAGACGACTGTAAGTCGCAATTCGGGTACATATTTTGTTTGAACAACGGAGCAATAAGCTGAAAATCTTCCAAGTAAAAGATTGTTGCCGATTCAACAATAGAAGCGAAATATATTGTTGCAGCTGAAACAGCAAAAGAGGCAGTTTGGATCCGTAAATTCCTAATTGGATTAGGAGTAGTTCCGTTAGCAGCTTAACCCGTTCCATTGTATTATGAAAATAACGGGGCTATAGCGCAGGCTAAGAAACCACGGTCTCATCAACGATCCAAGCATGTTCTTCGACGTTTCCATCTGATTCGTGAGATCATACATCATGGCGATGTAAAGATCGAGAAGGTCGCATCAGAGGACAACATTGCAGATCCGCTGACAAAAGCTATTCCTCGGCAAAAGTTTGAGCGACATGTACATAGTTCAGGTGTTAGATGCTTGAGTGACTGGCTATAGGCCAAGTAGGAGATTGTTGGACAATTATGACCCATAGCATCACTATTTGTAAAAGACATTGTGGTTTTTGTACAAAATAACTGTGTGACAATGGAAATTGCTATTTTATCATTTTGTCATTTGATTAATTGAATATATAAATGATAAAAGTCCTTATGATTAGTTCCGAATTAATAAGATATGAGACAATATCAATCCACAAAGGTTTAATAATTAAATATCCCTAGTGCGTGTTACGGAAGCATAACAACATATTTCTCATATATTTAAGTATTGGATACTTATGCAAGTGTGATAGAAGGTTTTGTTACCGATGGTACGGGAATAGCTTTGCTCTGGATAGACCCCGCAGAATCCCATTGGTAGTATGACTCTGTGTCTATGGGAATCTGCATCAGGTTAGGTGTATTTGGTCTTAACCTGAGACTTGCATCGCTAGTACTTGCGACAATCAATACGTTTTGGTTTTGGTCGTCCGGGACTTTAACAAGTTCTGTGTACACCTCTTCTGGGTTTATTGAGAATCGTAGTGTATTGGGTGTGATGTCAAGACGAAAGTATCACTTCAGTCATATGGAGATGATGATCACGCAGGGATACAAAACTGGTTCTCTATTATGTTACAATTATCGGGATAATATGACAAGGTCATGATTATCCGATTATAGAGACTAGTTGCTTGTGATCCGATATATGCTTCGTACGGGGTAGACACTATTCCAGCCCTAGGCCTTGCATGTGACATCTGATACTTGATCACAATACGTAATACTACGTATACTATGCCTGTTATATATTATATATTCCTTAAAGAATATTTCTGGAGAATTGGGTAGGCATGGCGCTTTGCTAGAAGCCAACCATGTCTCGTAAATCGGTAAGAATGTGGTACCGGGTACGCACGTGTTCGGATAGTCCGACGATTGGGTTTACTGCCAACATATCCAGGGATCTCATGGGTTGCTTCCCGAAGATTCACCGATGACGTATGATTCGAACAGAAAATTAATCTAGGATTAATTACGGTAAGATTTTATCTGGTATAAAATTCAATTAAAAGAGAGAGAGCGGTTAATTTGGAATTAATCGATTAAATAATATATTCGATATATTATATGAAATTAGATTTCATAACGGAATTAAAATTGGAATTTAATTGGGCAAACTAATTAATTTAGAATTAATTCCCGTGCGACTTTAATAATAATTTTCGAGGCATTATTAATTAATTAAATTTGATTTAATTAAGTTGCAACGGAAAATTTGTTAATTCAGAAGTAACGAACCCGAGCCCGAAATGTGTTTGCGGGCCCACTCGGATTTGGAATTAAAGTGGGGCTCACAAGTCACATCACAACTTACATCACTTGTCCATCAAGTGTCAAAGTTGATTGATGGGAGTAGTTGGAGGCATTAAATGATATTTTCCCTCCAAATCTTTGCTTAGCCTTTTGGTAAAGCATATACCAAAATTTGAGTTTGACTTTTGTATATTGGTAATTGATTTTAGAAATCAAAATATAAAAAAAAACCAAAACTCTATCCTCTCCTCTCTTTTTGTTGAGTTTCAATCAAGTCCCAAGGATCATAAATCATGCAAAAACGAGTTGAATACATATCATATGAGGTCCGGAAAAGACTCACAATGATCGGTTGGATGCTCCAAAGATGAACCAAATTCGCACTTCATGTTTCTGCCTCCCTCCAAGCTCGGCAATGGCAGTGAACTGCAGCTCCATTTTTGGCTTTGGGTGGTCCTCCATTGATGCTCCAAGCTCCAAGCTTCACAAGGTGATTCCTTGCTCACGAAATCACTTCCCTAACACCTTTGTATTCCTCCATGAGTGTGCTAGCACATAGATCTTGTAACAAGATCATTGCTTCTCCAATTTCTTTCGGTCAAACCAGAGAAAGTGATGAAGAAATCGGTCCAAGACCGAGAGAGAAGATGAAGAAGTTTTTGGCTCCAAAATGAGAAAAAACGTGAAGGGGAGAGAGAGTGAATTAATGAAAAAGAAAAAATTGTAATTGGCTTTATATTTTCCCAAAAAATAATAAACCATTTACCTTTTTCCAATTTCAAAAACAAACATTAAATGCTTGTCAATCACTACAAATCAACTCACATCAATCACTCAAATGTCACATCACTCAAAGTGACATGTGATTTGACGATTGATGTGACTTGCGATTTGACACTTGATTTGACTTGCGTGCCGCACTCAAATTCGAAATGCCAATGCGCTCGCAATCAATCCCGGGCTCGGGTTTGTTAATTCCAAATTAACGAATTTTCCGTTGCGTCGTAATTAAATGATTACGCCTAGCGAATTCACTATTCACGTCGCTAACGAATTAATTCTAAATTAATTCGTTCGCCCGAATTAAAATCTAATTTCAATTCCGCGTCGAAATCTAATTTCGTTATAATATATCGAATATATTAATTATCGATTAATTCCAAATTAATAGTTCTCTCTCTTTAACGATATTTTATCCGAGATAAAATATCTCCGTAATTAATCCCAGATTAATTTTCTCTCTCATCGAATTAATCCCAGATTAATTAAAGTGCGAGTCATACGTCATCGGTGAATCTTCAGGAACCGACCCATGAGATCTCCGGATATGTTGGCAGTAAATACGGTCGTCGGACTATCCGAACACGTAAGTACCTCGTACTACGTTTATACCGATTTACAAGACAAGGTTGGCTTCTAGCAAAGTGCCATGCCTACCCAATTCTCCGAAATATTCTTACAGGAATATATATAGATCTGTATCAAGCGTAGTATACCGTAGTATTGTGCATATCGGCCCAGTATCGGATAGTCACGTGCTAGGGCTGGGGCTGGATAAGTGTCTGCCCCGTCCGAAGCACATGTCGGATGTCTGGTAACTAGTCTCTATAATCGGATATTCATGACCTGGTCAGAATATCCTGATTGGTTGCGCAACACTTAAGAGCACTAATACCATATCCTGCGTGACATCATCTCCACTATGACTGAAGTGATACTTCCGTCTTGACATCACACCTAATACACTACGACTCTCTGATAAACCCAGAAGTGGTGTACGCAGAACCGGTTAAAGCCCTGTACCACCAAGACCAAAGTCTATCGATTATCGTAAGTATTAGCGATGTAAGTCTCAGGTTAAGACTATACACACCTACCTTGATTTCGGCCTCCCATAGACACATAGTCATAATACCAATGGGATTCCGAAGGGTCTATCCAGAGCGAAGCTGTTTCCCGTACCATCGGTGAAACACAACCTCCTATCGCACTTGCATAAGTATCCAATACTTATATATATGAGAACTATGACGTTGTGCCCTCACAACGCACACAAGTGCAATACTAGCCTATTCCACATTATCGATGTCCAGTCTCGATAATACTCCGGCTAGGGATATTTAATGATTAATCCTTCGGGGATTGATACTGTCTCATATCATTCTCAATCCAGGAACTAATCATAGGGACCTCTCTCATTTATATATCTATGGTGATCTAATCACAAATGATGAGAGTGCAATTTCCTTGTCACATAGTTAATTTGCTACAACAACACAATGATCTGTGCAAATAGTGACGCTATGGGTCATTTTGTCCAACAATCTCCCACTTGGCACATAGCTAGTCACTCAAGTGTCCCACACCCGAACTATGTACGGTTCGCTCAAATTGCTGAGGAAAGGTTTTCGTCAGTGGATTTGCTTAATTATCGTCTGACGCGATTTACACGATCATCACATCGCCACGATGTATGATCCGAACGAATCAGATGATATAGAAGTATATATCTGGATCGTCGATGAGACCTTTAATTCTTTAGCATGTGCTGACGCCTAGCTTAGCTGCTAACAGAACTATATCTAATCTAATTAGATTTATTTTCTATCCAAATGGCTTCTATTGCTGCCTCAGCTACAGCAATAATCCGCATTTATTGTTTATTCGGCAACAGTTATCTTGCTCGGAATATTTCCAGCTTACTGTCCCGTTATTCAAACTTTATAGTACCGCAGTATTTACCGGTTTGGAAACTTGCAGCAGTGATCCTAGTCACTTCAAGTTCTCCTACTCCATAATTTAAGACAGCATCTTTAGTTCTCTAAGATACTAATAGATGTCCTTAACTTCAATCCAATGACTATCACTTGGATTGACCCGATTGTGACTCCATATGCTCAAAGCGTATGAGACACCATATCAAGTACATTTTAAATGTACAATTTCCCAGAGAGTGTTAACAACTCCAAATCTATCCCTGTAGATCTTTATTCCTTGAATAAAGGTTGTTACTCCCCAGAATTCTACGGAGAATTTCTATGAAAGAATATCTATGAAAGCCAAGCTTTCATCAATTGCTTTATGGGAATTTCATTGTCAGTGCTCTCCCACTAACCTCCTTATATATACAAGAATTATTTCGTTTTGAGTCAAATCATAAACCATTATGATTATTTCAAAACGTCAGTTCCAATAACCTTATGCTTGTTTCAATCCAAACATGGATCGAATAACCCGCAAACCTTGTTTGTCGGTTATACAAAATCGTCAGGATGTTGTAAGCATCCTCCAAAAGGTTTCCTTTTCAGGAAAGCGATTTTGATCTGCAACTGACACATTTCATAAATGAAATATGCAGTTATCAACAAGCATCTTCAAAATGGATTTACCACGGCAACAGGTAAAAGGTTGAACCGTTATTAACACAATGTTGATAACGATACCTTTCCGTCAAAAGCCCAGTTTTGTACGTTGGTATGTTGCCTTCCATGTATGTCTTCCTTGAAGACGTTTAATATACCAATAGGCACAATGCCTTGTGGTACAACAACTAGTATCCAAAATAGTTGTTATACATGGAATCCATTTCGGATTCATAGCACTTTGCCATAATAGGGAGTCGATACCTCGTATCACTTCCTCAAAACGTAGTCGGTGGATATACAATCATAAGATTGACATCTTTATGAGGTTAGATCAGAAACCCATACCCTAGGTCGTTTTCTGACTCTATCCGATCTACTCAGTTCTTGTGTATTCGAAGATTAATGGTACAGATTCATCATCGATGAACTATTTATGTTCCATTACGGACCTTGTGCCTTGAACTGTATTACTCCGATTTTCATCGAGTATCACTATCCTCCCACTGACCACTGCATATCGGTATTCCTCTCAGGAAAAACCGCATGGTGAGCAACAATCACATTGTTCTCATGTGAGATATATAAGTACTATACTTATGGTTTCCCTTAGGATAACCTATATTGGCACTTATCCAATTTGGGTCCTTAGTTTGGTATCATCCAAACGTTATGCCTGGCATACCCAAATTATCAGGAATGAGAAACCTCGTTTCTTCCCTGTTCATATCTTATATGACATCTGTCAAACAGATTTATATGGAACCTTATTCTAAATAAGTTATTGCACTGTTAAAACTTATCCGTTGAAGAAAAGGTAGCTCAGAGCGACTCATGATTAGCCTTATCATGTCTAACATGATTCGGTTAATCCGTTCGGACACACCGTCACTTTAGCTGGGGAATTACCTCATCATGGTTAATAGTAAAACTGTAAAAAATAAAGAAAGTAAACTATTATTATTACAAAAAGTAATTAAAATTAAATTACAAAAGTAAAAAAATTATAAACTAAAATTATTTTTAGAGAGAGAAACTCTCTTTACACGGAATTTAGAGAGAGAGAAGAACAACTGAAAAATGAAAATTCGCGCAATATTTATAGAAAATTTTGCCTTCAGGGTCGCGACGCCATGTATGCGTCGCGACGCTGGAATAGTAAGACGTGGCATGCTGAGAAGGCGACACGTGGCATGGCGGCTGACTGTTCACGCGACACGTGGCAAGGCGGCTAAGACTCAATTATTGTGATGACGTCATTGATGATGTGGCGATGACGTGGCGCTGACGTGGCGAAAGCGTGTGTTGCAATTGTCGGCACAATAGGATTGCGACACGTGTCACGCTGTGATTGGCGGATGCTGACGTGGCAAGTTGACTTAGTTGACCCGCTGACGTGGCTGATGACGTGGCATGACACATGGCAAAGTTGACTCGTTGACCGCTGACGTGGCTGATGATGAGGCGACACGTGTCAAGTCTGAGTGTCGGCAGCATATGATGTTGACACGTGTCACGGCGCACGTTAGCAGATTGGATGTGATGGTGACACGTGGCACGGTGCATTTTAGCAAAGTCAAACTTCTCAAATTCTGACATGTTGACCCGGCGCACTTTAGCAGATTCGGCGCATGCGGGCGTCGCGACGCGGAAGGTCTGGGCGGCGCGACGCTGGAAATTACCAAAATGCCATTTTTCGCCAATTTTCACTGTTTTACTCCAAATCACCTCCAGAATGTCCTGAAACTTTATTTATCTACAAAATAACACAAAACACATCAAAATATTCACAAAACTCAAGAAACTATACAAAATATTAGATTAAAATGAGGGAAATAGTGATATAAATACCACTCATCAAGGAACTACCATTTATGGTATTTATATCACTATTTCCCACTCATTTAATCTAATATTTTGTATAGTTTCTTGAGTTTTGTGAATATTTTGATGTGTTTTGTGTTATTTTGTAGATAAAAAGTTTCAAGACATTCTGGAGGTGATTTGGAGTAAAACAGTGAAAAATGGCGAAAAATGGCATTTTGGTAATTTCCAGCGTCGCGCCGCCCAGACCTCCGCGTCGCGACGCCCAGCATGCGCCGAATCTGCTAAAGTGCGCCGGGTCAACATGTCAGAATTTGAGAAGTTTGACTTTGCTAAAATGCACCGTGCCACGTGTCACCATCACATCCAATCTGCTAACGTGCGCCGTGACACGTGTCAATATCATATGCTGCCGACACTCAGACTTGACACGTGTCGCCTCATCATCAGCCACGTCAGCGGTCAACGAGTCAACTTTGCCATGTGTCATGCCACGTCATCAGCCACGTCAGCGGGTCAACTAAGTCAACTTGCCACGTCAGCATCCGCCAATCACAGCGTGACACGTGTCGCAATCCTATTGTGCCGACAATTGCAACACACGCTTTCGCCACGTCAGCGCCACGTCATCGCCACGTCATCAATGACGTCATCACAATAATTGAGTCTTAGCCGCCTTGCCACGTGTCGCGTGAACAGTCAGCCGCCATGCCACGTGTCGCCTTCTCAGCGTGCCACGTCTTACTATTCCAGCGTCGCGACGCATACATGGCGTCGCGACGCTGAAGGCAAAATTTTCTATAAATATTGCGCGAATTTTCATTTTTCAGTTGTTCTTCTCTCTCTAAATTCCGTGTAAAGAGAGTTTCTCTCTCTAAAAATAATTTTAGTTTATAATTTTTTTACTTTTGTAATTTAATTTTAATTACTTTTTGTAATAATAATAGTTTACTTTCTTTATTTTTTACAGTTTTACTATTTACCATGATGAGGTAATTTCCCCAGCTAAGGTGAAAGGTAATTCTTTTACTGTTGCTCTTTAGTTTAATCTCCCTTAAAAATAATATATTTACTAATTAAAATACTGATTAATAAAGGATACCGCCAGATTGGTCGGTTGGGAAATTTATTTAATCTGGTTTAAACCTGACTTAATAAAGGAAACCGCTATATTGGTCAGTTGGTATATTTATTTTCTGTTGGTTTGAACCTGATTAATCAATGATACCGCCAGATTGGTCGGTTGATAAATTTATTTTATTTGGTTTAAACCTGATTAATCAATGAATACCGCTGTATTGGTCGGTTGATATATTTATTTTCTGTTGGTTAAACCTGATAATCAAGGACACCGCCAGATTGGTCTGTTGATTAATTTATTTTGGTACCGCCTTTATGGCTGGATTATGGACAAATATTACCGCCTATATGGCTGGTTGGAATTAATTGGACTTAATCAGGATACCGCCAGATTGGTCGGTTGGTTAAATAATATCACAAGTTTATATATTATTTTATTGGGAGATATCTAAATTAGTAATAGTAAAAGTAATTCCTTTTACCTTAGCATTTTATTTTATTGTATTTTTACTTTTCAGTATTATTTTAACGCAATTATTTTTCAGCATTTTATGTCTTTTATTTTCAAGTTTTTACCAGCCCTAGCTATGTGTAATAACTAAGTTAGTATCTAGGGTTGTGATGAAATTCAATGTCACGGGTTTATAAGGGTTAGATAATAATTTGGGTAATATAAAGATTTATTTATTGAGTCTTAATCTTAATGTTCTTTAATTAACTGGCCATTAATTAAATGATTAGGTAAACTTAAAATGAACTAGACATAGGGATTTTAAGTTTAAGACCTTAGATTCAATAGCCCACGATCTTCCTTAAGGATAGATAACCCTTTCAATAGATTTCCTTACAGGATAGGAATATACCTGTCGGGCGGGGGTAGTCTTAATTGGAACTTAATCGTAATGAATCTATGGTAATTTGGTTGACATAGACATATGGTTCAATTGGATTATACTAGGTATTTGTAATTGACCATCGGAAGATGCTTTTACATACATTAGTGTTCCAGGTTAATAAATCAATAAATTACCCAATTATAATATAACCACTTATCTTTAATTAATATTGGAATAAATCACAACCCTAGATAGTTTTTAATATTGAATTTTCTTAAAATCTACCTACAAACAATTTTATTTTATTGTCTTTAAATTTAGAATCGTCGTTATTTCAAATCAATTAAACAACCTGTTAGATACTAGTAATCATTTAACCTCATAAAATTAATAACTTAGGTATTAAGTCCTCGTGGGATCGATACTTTTTATACTACTTGAACGATACGTACGCTTGCGTTATACGTGTGTGTTTACGCCGGTCAAGTTTTTGGCGCCGTTACCGGGGACTTATTTATCTTTTATTATTAGTTTATGGGTTAGATACTTTTACTTGTATCTAATTTCTTTTTACTTATTGTTATTGTTTTCTTGTGTTTCAGGTTCTCAGAAACTTCATGAGACGAACCAGAAGCTTTGAACTACGACCGTTTGACCCAGAAATTGAAAGAACTATCAGACAGTTGAGAAGGGAAAGGCGAGAAGCCCAAGAAGCTTTAGTCAACATGGAACCTGAACCTTTGGAGGTTGCACCACCAATTCCCATTCGAGACAGAACCATTCCGGTGGTTGACAGACTCATTTCATGTATTGTACTCCCTCCATTACCAGCAAATGCGGGTGACATCAAAACTTGCATTCAGATGATACAACAGTCAGTTCAGTTTGGGGGAAATGCAACTGAAGATCCTAATGCCCACATCAGCAACTTCCTGGAAGTTTGCGGTACTTTCAATTACAACCGAGAAGCTGAAGAAGCAATGAGACTACGTGTTTTCCCATACTCTTTGAAGGACAGAGCTAAAGCCTGGCTACATTCATTACCAGCAGGTTCTATCACAACATGGAACACCTTAGCCACCAAATTTCTTGCAAAGTATTTTCCACCAGCCAGAACCGGAAAGCTAAGGAATGACATCACATCCTTTATGCAACAAGAATCAGAAACTCTCTACGAAGCTTGGGAAAGGTACAAAGATCTACTCCGGAAATGTCCACACCATGAAATTCCAAAATGGCTTCAAGTCCAAACATTTTACAATGGGCTTTCTGGAATAATGAGAACCACAATTGATGCTGCTGCTGGAGGAGCTTTAATGGCAAAAAGGTGAAGATCAAGCCTGGGAACTAATCGAAGAAATGGCCAACAACAACTCTTTGCGGCCAACTGAAAGAAGTTTGATTCAAAGAATTGCATGAATATATGAGGTTGGAGCTAATACAGCAGTCAACACCAAGCTAGATCAGATATGCAAATTCATGGAGACTCTTACCACTGGATCCACAAGTTCACCATATGGAGGAGCACCAGAATCAAATCAACATGAAGAAACGGTGAATTATGTCAACAATTTCAACAGGCAGGGGAACAATCCATATTCCAACACCTACAACCCAGGGTGGAGGAATCATCCTAATTTTCTTTGGAGCAACAATTCAGGCCAACAGCGGAACTATCCACCACCTGGATTCCAGCAACAGAATAAAGGCCAGGAGCAGACAAATGAACCAGTGATGGCGAGAGATGTTAGCTCAATTAAAAAGATATGAAGCCATGATTCAGAGCCAATCAGCTTCCATCAAAGCACTGGAGAATCAAATCGGCCAACTGGCCAATGCTCAGAGTTACAGACCGCCAGGTAATCTTCCCAGCAACACAGAACCAAATCCAAAGAACCGAGGGAAGGAGTAATGTCAAGCCATTACCTTAAAGAGTGGTACTGAGATCAACAAAGACGTTGGAGTCAAAACAGCTGCTGAGGAAGTTCCAAAAGATGCAGTTCCACAGATGGGAAGAAAAAGAAGCAAAGGAAAAAAAAAAAGAACAGATCACTCCACCACCACCATTTCCTCAGCGTCTTCAGAAAAACAAACTGGACAAACAGTTTGCTCGTTTCCTGGAAATATTAAAAAGCTGCACATCAACATCCCATTTGCTGAAGCCTTGGAACAAATGCCCAGTTATGTCAAATTCATGAAAGACATCCTTTCACGAAAACGGAGATTGGGAGATTACGAGACAGTAGCTTTGACAGAAGAATGCAGCGCCATCATTCAGAGGAAGCTTCCCCCGAAGTTGAAAGATCCTGGCAGTTTCACAGTCTCATGCACCATTGGAGAACATTACATCGGTAAGGCTTATGTGATTTAGGTGCCAGTGTTATTTTAATGCCTTTTTCTATTTACAGGAAGGACTGCAAATTGGAGAAGCAATGCCTACCTCAATATCTTTGCAACTTGCTGATCGATCTCGCATTCCGAGAGGAGTCGTTGAAAATGTGCTGGTCAAAGTTGACAAACTCATCCTTCCAGCAGACTTCATCATCCTTGACATGGAAGAAGACAAAGAAATACCTATCATCTTGGGAGACCATTTTTGGTACAGGTAAAACTGTAATGTAAAGAACAACATGAAAGTGCATGACCAAAAGGAGAAGCTATGAAATCCACCATGAAAGTGACAGAAGAAGAATGACCAGATTGATGTTATTGAAATATGAAAACAATGAATTCAAAGATAAGAATGGAAAAAAGTAGAAGATTCAGAATTGATGTTGATAATATCATTCAATACTGAGCCAAATCCCACGGATAATACTATGAAGCTTGCATACTCACTAACAACGAGCTCGATGCATTGAGAATACAGAATTTATCAGCAACACCAGCAATAACCGATAGAAACCATACCGATTCAAATGAACACCAATAGCACCAACTAAGTGACTCCATGAACATCGAATCACAAACCAGATTCAACCTTCGATGAAGAACCACCACAGCTGGAACTAAAGTTACTTCGAACCATCTCAGGTATGCATTCTTGGAACTCTTCTGAATTACCGTTATTATTTCTTCTTCACTAACATTGGAGCAGGAAGAAAAGCTACTAAGAGTTTTACGAGACACAAAAAAGCCATTGGCTGGACATATAGCAGACATTCGAGGCATTAGTCCATCATTTTGCATGCACAAGATTCTGATGAATGATGAATACAAACCTACAGTGGAGCATCAACGGAGACTCAATCCAATCATGAAGGAAGTTGTGAAGAAAGAAATCATCAAATGGTTGGATGCTGGCATCATTTACCCCATCTCAGATAGCACTTGGGTAAGTCCTATGCAGTGTGTACCAAAGAAAGGAAGGAGGAATTACTGTAGTTACCAATGAAAAGAACGAATTGATTCCGACAAGAACAGTGACTGGATGGAGAGTATGCATGGATTACAGGAAATTGAACAAAGCCACGAGAAAGGACCATTTTCCGCTACCATTTATTGACCAGATGTTAGACAGGTTGGCAGGACATGAGTTCTATTGCTTTCTGGACGGATATTCAGGGTACAATCAGATTGCCATCACACCAGAAGACCAGGAGAAAACTACATTTACATGTCCCTATGGTACTTTTGCTTTCCGCAGGATGCCATTTGGATTATGTAATGCCCCTGCCACATTTCAGCGTTGCATGATGGCCATTTTCTCAGACATGCTGGAGCAGAGTATGGAGGTTTTTATGGATGATTTTTCTGTTTGGAGATTCTTTTGACCATTGTTTGCAAAATTTGGAACAGGTATTACAAAGGTGCGAAGATACAAACCTTGTACTCAACTGGGAGAAATGTCATTTCATGGTACAGGAAGGCATTGTTCTTGGACACCGGATCTCACAAAAAAGGATTGAAGTAGACAAAGCAAAGATAGAGACAATTGAAAAACTACCTCCACCAACATCAGTTAAAGGTATTCGAAGTTTTCTTGGACATGCAGTTTTTTACAGGAGATTTATCAAAGACTTTTCCAAGATTGCTAAACCTCTTTGTAATCTTCTGGAGAAAGATGCCTTTCAACTTCACCACAGAATGCCAGAAAGCCTTTGAAATATCTTAAAACAGAAGCTGGTTTCTGCCCCATCATTTGTAGCACCAGATGGACCCTTCCATTCGAGGTAGTATGTGTGATGCTAGTGATTTTTGCTGTAGGTGCAGTTTTGGGACAACGCAAAGCAAAGATTTTCCACACCATTTACTACTCCAGCAGAACTCTGAATGAAGCTCAACTCAACTACACAACCACGAAAAGGAGTTGCTCGCAGTTGTGTATGCTTTTGACAAATTCCGCTCTATCTGTTGGGTCCCAAAGTGGTGGTCTACACAGATCATTCAGCAATCAAATATCTGATCACAAAGAAAGATGCCAAACCCAGATTGATCCGTTGGATACTTCTTCTGCAAGAATTCGACGTGGAGATTCGAGACAGGAAAGGAACAGAGAATCAGGTGGCAGATCATCTATCGAGGCTCGAGAATGGAGAAACAGCTGACAAAGATCCTTCAATCAAAGAAACTTTTCCAGATGAACAATTGTTTTCCATAAATCAACAGGAAGTCCCTTGGTATGCTGACTATGTCAATTATATTGTGACAGGAAAATGGCCGTTGGAATGGACAACTCAGCAACGGAAAAAGTTCTTTAAAGAAGTCAAACATTATGTCTGGGATGAACCGTACCTGTTCAAACGTGTTGTGCTGATCAACTACTGAGACGATGTGTTCCCAGGAAAAAATCAGCAGTGTTTTGCAACACTGTCATTCATCACCATACGGCGGACACTTCAGCGGAAACAAAACTGCAGCCAAAGTCCTTCAATCAGGTTTATTCTGGCCCACACTTTTTAAAGATGCTTATCTTTTTGCTTTTCAATGTGACAGGTGCCAGAGAACGGGAAATATTTCTAGGAGAGAAACGAAGGACCATTGCAAAACATTCTAGAAGTGGAAATATTTGATGTATGGGGTATTGATTTCATGGGACCCTTTGTTCCATCATTTGGAAACTTGTACATCCTGGTTGCTGTAGACTACGTCTCCAAATGGGTCGAAGCAATTGCACTGCCATCCAATGATTCAAAAGTTGTGATCAAATTCCTGAAAAAGAACATTTTCACTCGATTCGGAACACCTCAGGCAATTATCAGCGATGGTGGCTCACATTTCTGCAACAAATACTTCGATGCACTCTTATCCAAATACGGAGTAACACACAAAGTTGCCACAGCTTACCATCCACAGTCAAATGGACAGGTTGAGGTTTCAAACAGGGAAATCAAAAGAATCATAGAAAGAACCGTTGGATCAACAAGGAGGGACTGGTCAACAAAACTAGATGATGCATTATGGCCTACAGGACAGCTTACAAGACACCCATTGGTATGTCACCATATCGATTAGTGTTTGGGAAAGCGGCCATCTACCAGTTGAGCTTGAACACAAGGCGTACTGGGCCACTGAAGAAGTTGAATTTTGACTCACAAGCTGCAGGAGAGAAAAGACTTCACCAACTCAACGAATTGGAGAAATTTCGCCTACAGGCTTATGACAATGCCAAATTATACAAGGAAAAGACAAAGAAATGGCATGACCGAAAAATAGTGCACAGACAGTTGGAACCAAGGCAGCAGGTGTTGTTGTACAATTCGAGGTTGAAACTTTTCCCAGGAAAGTTGAAATCTAGGTGGTCTGGACCATTGTGATCACTCAGGTTTTACCATATGGAGCTGTTGAGTTACTGGATCCCAATACCAACAACACATTCAAAGTTAACAGTCAGCGTGTAAGCACTACTGGGGAGAATCATTTGGGCGACAAAAAGAAAGTGTTACACTTTTCAGATCCAGCATAAACATTCGAGAGTAACGTCTAGCTGACGACTTTAAACTTAGCGCTCGCAGGGAGGCAACCCATGCAATTTTTGTATATATTGTGATTTGGTGTGATTTAATTTTGTGTGTTTAGTTTTTGCAGATTAAGTCATTTCAAGATGGAAGATGCTCTCGCAAATCTTCACAAGCAATTTCCTTCTCTCCCACAAAAATCTCTATTGAAAGTTACAAAGCTCGCTTGGAACGAATGAGACTACTGATGATCCATGGTGTGCCCAATGAATTCGTTGGGTAATTGAAGCACGAGTTCGATTGGTAGGTGAGTCTTCTGAATCTTTTATTTCACATCTGCCTGGTTTTGGAAGAAGCACCTATGCAAAGAAACGTAGAGCTAAACAAATGGGTGTTTGTTACAAATGTGCACGATGGAATTGCCAATACTCGTTGTCGTTCTTTAGGAATGGTGTCTATTAATCGCGAAGACAAAATTGAATTCATTAGGGATGGCTTGAGTAAGGAGTCTTTAGATGATATATCTTCGACTCTTGAGAACGCATCCCAGTGGACATGTTCACATAGCCTTTCGCAAATTACATACACAATTTCAAAAAGAAAGACAACAGTTAAGTCTCGGGAATCTGACTCAAAAAGACCCTGTTTGCCAATTTATAAGAAAATTGGATGGGAAGCTTGTCCCTGACGCATAGACGTCAATCAAGCCCGTTATTTTTGTAAATATTATATCTCTTTGTTTTTTTCCTAATAATTGTAATTTGTTTTGTTGTTTCTTTTATTTCTCCGACAGGATCCAGATCGGTTGACTATCACGATCTATTTTACTATTTCGCTACTAATCGTCCTTTGGAAGATACTTGTGCTATTTTTACTCACCTTTTCATTTGTAGGTACTATAAATTCAACTCATCATTGCACTTTTGAAGACATCCAGAGTAAAAAATGGAAACCACTTCAAGAAGACGAGTTGAAAACATCTGTGTGTTTTGCGGGTAGTACTGTTGGTACTAAACCACAATACATAGAAGCAGCACAGGAATTGGGTCGAGTCTTAGCCGCAAGGAATATACAATTAATATATGGCGGAGGTAATCTTGGACTAATGGGGATTGTTTCAAAGACTGTACAGGAAGGAGGCAATCATGTTTTGGGAATCATCCCAAAACCCTTGGCAGAAGCAAATCTTATTGAACCAACAAACGGAGAGGAACTAATCGTGCCAGGTATGTCTGAACGACTGGTAGAAATGATTAACCGTTCTGATGCTTTTATTGCTTTGCCAGGTGGCTTGGGCACATTGGAGGAAATTTTTATTGTACTATCTTGGGCGAACCTAAACATACACCAGAAACCAATTGGGCTGTACAACGTTGATGGGTTTTATGATTTTCTTTGTGTGTTTCTTGATGATGCTCGAAGAAATGGGTTCGTGTCAAAACCTTTAAAGAACTCCTCTTCACTGCCAGAACTGCTCCAGATCTAATTGACAACTCATAGCCTATGAACCGAAAGTTGACCCTATCATTTCAAGATAAATTGGTCCGAGGACGATCATGTAAGAGACGTCGAATTAATCTGGATCTTAACCTTTAATTACCTGTAAAATTTCAGCAAACCAGGTATTATTTTCTAAACCCTTCTTCTACTGTTTAAGACATTGAGGACAATGTCTCATTTAGGTTTGGGGGTGAGGTATAGTTAATAGTACTTGTTTGTGAGGTATAGTTAATAGTACTTGTTTGTATTGTTATTTTTATTTTTAGTCCAAAATTTTTCGAAAAATACAAAAAAATTGAAAAATTTTCAAAAATTACAAAAATATTTGCATTTTGTTTTTATTTTAACTAAAAAGGTGAAATTGGTAAGAAATAGCCGAGTAGATAAGGAGTTTCCACTCTTGAGACGTATTTCAAACCATTTATTTCGAAATAAGTTAATTTTTGTTTATTTCCTTTTGAATTATTTAATTTGTGAATTCTCCATAATACTGACTAAAATGATCTTCATATGCTCATTTGACAGGTATTATCAACATGCATAGTAACATACAGACATGAGCTGTAATTGAAAAGTTTGTAATATTCCGTGCTCTAGTTTAATTGGAGGAAGCCTCTATAAATAGTAATGGAATATAAAAAAAAAATAATAATTTCTGATGTAAAAAAATAAAGTATCTAAGATCCGGGTTATTAAGTCTGTAAAGGGTGTTTTAACACCTAGTGCCCTAAAACCAACTGGTTGGGAGTCATTGGCCCAAAGCTCGCTACATGGATCAAAGATACTGCAAAAAATTATATATTATATTTATCTGAAGTCTGAGTAATTAAGTTCGTAGGGGTGTCTTAACACCTGGTGCCCTAAAGCCAACTGGTTGGGAGTCACCAACCAAAGCTCGCTACATAGACGGAAGGTATTGTATATAAATAAAAGTCAAAATTCAGAAAATCAAAGAAAAAAATCAGAAAAATCAGAAAAATTATTCCATTGCTCCAAAAAGGGTGTGAAATCTGATAGAACTTTAGGACAAAAATATTACTCTCTTATCAACTGCACTTATGACTGTTGTGGGCAAAAATGAGTTGTTTAATATTATGTTGGCTGTGTATATGGAGAATGGTAAAAATAATCGGAGAGATTTACTTATTTAGTAATTTAGAAAGAAACAAAACAATTAGTAACTGTTGTAGTAGAAGTTTCACCTGATTAGTTACTATCTTCTTTATTCTCTTTTCGCTTGTCTTTTTGCTTTTGTATGCATTAGTTTTAATACCTTTTTACTTTTGTAAAATGTTGTGGGGGTATCATTGCTGTAAACCCTCACGAGACTACAACTCGTCCACTAGGGACACCTAGGGGTTTAAAGGCTTGTTGCATATGCTAATGGAACCGTGATCCCTACGAAAATGGCTTAGTTAAATTTTATTCTGTTATTTTATTCTATATTTTGCTCGAGGACTAGCAAAATGTTAGGTTTGGGGGTGTGATGAGTGGTATTTATATCACTATTTCCCACTCATTTAATCTAATATTTTGTATAGTTTCTTGAGTTTTGTGAATTTTTGATGTGTGTTTGTGTTATTTTGTAGATAAATAAAGTTTCAGGACATTCTGGAGGTGATTTGGAGTAAAACAGTGAAAATTGGCGAAAAAAGGGCATTTTGGTAATTTCCAGCGTCGCGCCGCCAGACCTTCCGCGTCGCGACGCCCAGCATGCGCTGAATCTGCTAAGGTGCGCCGGGTCACCATGTCAGAATTTGAGAAGAGTTTGACTTTGCTAAAATGCACCGTGCCACGTGTCACCATCACATCGAATCTGCTAATGTGCGCGTGACACGTGTCAACATCATATGCTGCCGACACTCAGACTTGACACGTGTCGCCTCGTCATCAGCCACGTCAGCGGTCAAATCAATGAGTCAACTTTGCCATGTGTCATGCCACGTCATCAGCCACGTCAGCGGGTCAACTAAGTCAACTTGCCACGTCAGCATCCGCCAATCACAGCGTGACACGTGTCGCCACGTGTCGCAATCCTATTGTGCCGACAATTGCAACACACGCCTTCGCCACATCATCGCCACGTCATCACAATAATTGAGTCTTAGCCGCCTTGCCACGTGTCGCGTGAACAGTCAGCCGCCATGCCACGTGTCGCCTTCTCAGCGTGCCACGTCTTACTATTCCAGCGTCGCGACGCAGACCTGGCGTCGCGACGCTGAAGGCAAAATTTTCTATAAATATTGCGCGAATTTTCATTTTCAGTTGTTCTTCTCTCTCTCTAAATTCCGTGTAAAGAGAGTTTCTCTCTCTAAAAATAATTTTAGTTTATAATTTTTTTACTTTTGTAATTTAATTTTAATTACTTTTTGTAATAATAATAGTTTACTTTCTTTATTTTTTACAGTTTTACTATTTACCATGATGAGGTAATTTCCCCAGCTAAGGTGAAAGATAATTCTTTTACTGTTGCTCTTTAGTTTAATCTCCCTTAAAAATAATATATTTACTAATTAAAATACTGATTAATAAAGGATACCGCCAGATTGGTCGGTTGGGAAATTTATTTAATCTGGTTTAAACCTGACTTAATAAAGGAAATCGCTATATTGGTCGGTTGGTATATTTATTTTCTGTTGTTTGAAACTGATTAATCAATGATACCGCCAGATTGGTCGGTTGATAAATTTATTTTATTTGGTTTAAACCTGATTAATCAATGATACCGCTATATGGTCGGTTGGTTGATTATTTATTTATTCTGTTGGTTTAAACCTGATTAATCAAGGACACCGCCAGATTGGTCGGTTGATTAATTTATTTTGGTACCGCCTTTATGGCTGGATTATGGACAAATATTACCGCCTATATGGCTGGTTGGAATTAATTAGACTTAATCAGGATACCGCCAGATTGGTCGGTTGGTTAAATAATATCACAAGTTTATATATTATTTTATTAGGAGATATCTAAATTAGTAATAGTAAAAGTAATTCCTTTTACCTTAGCATTTTATTTTATTGTATTTTTACTTTTCAGTATTTATTTTAACGCAATTATTTTCAGCATTTTATGTCTTTTATTTTCAAGTTTTTACCAGCCCTAGCTATGTGTAATAACTAAGTTAGTAGCTAGGGTGTGATGAAATTCAATGTCACGGGTTTATAAGGGTTAGATAATAATTTGGTAATATAAAGATTTATTTATTGAGTCTTAATCTTAATGTTCTTTAATTAACTGGCCATTAATTAAATTGATTAGGTAAACTTAAATGAACTAGACATAGGGATTTTAAGTTTAAGACCTTAGATTCAATAGCCCACGATCTTCCTTAAGGATAGATAACCCTTTCAATAGATTTCTTTACAGGATAGGAATATACCTGTCGGGCGGGGGTAGGGGGTAGTTAATTGGAACTTAATCATAATGAATCTAGGTAATTTGGTTGACATAGACATATGGTTCAATTGGATTATACTAGGTATTTGTAATTGACCATCGGAAGATGCTTTTACATACATTAGTGTTCCAGGTTAATAAATCAATAAATTACCCCATTATAATATAACCACTTTATCTTTAATTAATATTGGAATAAATCACAACCCTAGATAGTTTTTAATATTGAATTTTCTTAAAATCTACCTACAAACAATTTTATTTTATTGTCTTTAAATTTAGAATCGTCGTTATTTCAAATCAATTAAACAACCTGTTAGATACTAGTAATCATTTAACCTCATAAAATTAATAACTTAGGTATTAAGTCCTCGTGGGATCGATACTTTTTATACTACTTGAACGATACGTACGCTTGCGTTATACGTGTGTGTTTACGCCGGTCATTCCTAAACTTAGGTATCTAGGGTCGAAACAGCGACTTTCGTCCCGTTTCCGATTCGCAGAGAAATCTCGGCTTGAAGTCAGTATCCAGCTCATAGCGGATTCTGAACATTAATTCATATATTTTATGTACCACACTAAGTATTTAAAATCCAATTTCAATACTAGTAGTGAACATAACTTTGACAAATATTTTTAAAGTTAGAGCCTCGCCCTTTCTTTAATTCCTTCGTGTCTGCCATATCCAAATGGTAGTCACTTTGGTATATGTCAATTATCTTTTCAATATTTTAGGAACCTTAGGCCAAGCCTTGGGTTTTTAGAATATCGAAACGATGTGCACCTCGTGCTACATGCCCAATTGCAAACTTTGACTTTATCTCCTCTAGAATAGTCAATTAATTCTCCAAGAATTATAAATTGCAATTTTAATACTTCTTAAATCTAAAATTAGATTTATGACAAGTATATTAAATTAAGCACTAAAGTCATCATCACATAAATCTTCCAAAGATTTTATGCTCTACTTATTTTGCTTAATTTTGGGCTTAAGGTATAATAAGTTATTTTATCAAATAAAGTAACCTATTATTTATTCCCAATTGAAAATTAAAGTCGTTTAAATACATTTTCACCCAGATTATGTCTTAAACATTAATCTTTCATTTATATCTTGATTCTAATAGTCCAACTATTTAATCAACGATTGTGGGTACTATTTATTATAATGATTATAATAGTCCAACTATATAATCAATTATAATCTAAATTAATTAACCTCAATTACATTGATTACTATAATCCAATTATAAAAGCAACTGTAAACTGAAATTAATTAATTCAAATATATATTGATTGATATAATCCAATTATATATAATCAAATATAATACAGTCCAACTGTTTATTAAAACAACAATTTAAATATTAGTCCAACTAACATTTAATATTACGACGAAATAATTTGAATGAGCGCGTATGGCGAGTAATTGAACGAATATTGCAAATTCAATTCTTGCCTCCCACTATTTTTCGGCGAGCCTCTAACCCTCTGTCGAGTACTCGGGAAATCGTGTTTCCTAGTGGGCTAGAATCCCGTTAAATATCACACAATCTTGACTTTGGCCAACAAATTGTATGATAATTAACTAGGTAGATCTCGAAGATCAATTGGATCTCATCCAACTCCTAGATCCAGTAGGTGGACATCAAAGTCCCAAACATATATCTTATATATGCCCTTACATCGAATGTATACCCTAACCTTTTTCCTCTGAATCAACTAGGCCTTGGCTTTGGCACAACAAACCTAGTGATCCCAGTCAAGCGCGGACCCATTGACATGGAAGCTTCGTAATCAATGTCGTTGGACAAGAAGTGGTCTTGACTTTGGTCAACAAACCACAACTTGGACAAGACACCAATATGGAACAAAGCCTCGTGATTCAAACACATCTTCGACGGACAAGGGCTTGACTTTGGCCAACAACCCATGCCAATCTAGGATCTTGAGCAAGAATCACTCAATGGAAGGAAAACGCATGATATTTGATGAGGGTTTTTCGTGTGCAAATTGGCTACCAATTTAATTATCTTTGTTAAGGTCTCATCATCATACACCCTTAAACATGCATTCTAAACACATAATAAAGCGCATATGATAAAATAATAATGATATGCGGATGGATATTTTACACATTGATCCTAGATCAAATCTCTCACTTTCTCTCTCCCGCTAGCACAAATATTTCTTCTACCCGTTACACTACACTTCTAAAGAAACCTCATTTACATTGAGGGGAATAGGTGAGAATAGAATACAAAGAATAGGAGGTGATAAGGCTGGACATGCAGGTCCAATTAATAAATCAAATTTATTACAAACAATTTCCAAAATCGCCCCACCCTACTAATATCCATCTGATATAAATTATTCAAACATCACAACCATGTATTCATACAAGCATGTTATCAATCAATCTAATCAAATTAATTAATATGATAATTAGTGATCATCCAATGTTCAAACAACGATTTGATTTTGTTCGAGTCAAACTCGTATTGCGAACACGTACTCAAAGTACGATTTCTCAAAAAAAAATTAAATACATGATTAAATCCAATTTAATACGTATTTAATTCTAATTCATTATTTAATTCCAAATTAAATATTACACTTTATAAAATAAACATTTACGACTTAAATTCCAAATTTAATCCTTACGGGTCTCAAAGCCCGATTAATATCCAATATTAATTTAATTAAAGTCTAATGGGCTTTTAATTAATTTCTTGAGGCGTGGACTTTTGGTCAACTCGGGTCAAACCGAATAACCAAAATCCAATCCGGGAGTTACCCCATAAGCCCATAAATTAATTTAGGCCCATTAGGCCCAATTAAACGTTAAAGGTTCATTAGTCGCATTTGGGCCTTTTGGAACCGGTTTTGGGCCTAATTGGATCAAACCAATTTTGGCCTAAACCAACTTTGTACAACAAAGTCCAATAAACCCAATAATAACTTTAAAAGCCCAAATCCAATTTTAATCCCAATAATTTAATTCCGAAAATTCCAAATTTCCCAATTAAATTACCTAAAGTGTATAACATTATTAATTACCCAAATCAAAGTTTCCAAAACATCAAATTTGTCCAATTAATCATGTTTAACATCAATGAATCATGTCCAACATAATTTGATCAAAATCAAACCCAATTTCATGCTTCAAGTGTCTCGGCCAAAGAGGGAAATTATGCCCAAATCAAATTCAATCCAATTGAACCAAAATAAACATAAATTCAACATCCCCAAATGATTTGCAAGTCATCCAATGAACAAAAAATCAAAAATCCAAGACATTAGGGCACTTACTAAATTCGGCCAACATTAGCAATTTGGGGAAAATTGTTCCAAACACTTTTTCAACAAATTGATCCAATCAATCCTCAATTAAACATACTTTAAGCATTCTAAATCATCCAATTTCATTAAACATGCTCAAAATCAAGTTTACCCAAATTAAAGTTTTGGCCAACAATAAGCAAATTTGGGAAAATCAATCCAATTAATTTTTCTTCAAATTGATTACATATAACTCTAAGTTATTCATATACAAACATTCTTAAACAAACAATTTGTCAAAATCATGCTTAAATCAAAAAGCCCCAAATTTTGCTCAAGAACCCTAAAAACGTTTTATGCACAAATGGCTCAAGATACCATTGTTGAGTTTCAATCAAGTCCCAAGGATCATAAATCATGCAAAAACGAGTTGAATACATATCATATGAGGTGCGGAAAAGACTCACAATGATCGGTTGGATGCTCCGAAGATGAACCAAATCCGCACTTCATGTTTCTGCCTCCCTCCAAGCTCGGCAATGGCAGTGAACTGCAGCTCCATTTTCGGCTTTGGGTGGTCCTCCATTGATGCTCCAAGCTCGAAGCTTCACAAGGTGATTCCTTGCTCACGAAATCACTTCCCTAACACCTTTCTATTCCTCCATGAGTGTGCTAGCACATAGATCTTGTAACAAGATCATTGCTTCTCCAATTTCTTTCGGTCAAACCAGAGAAAGAGATGAAGAAATCGGTCCAAGGCCGAGAGAGAAGATGAAGAAGTTTTTGGCTCCAAAATGAGCAAAAACGTGAAGGAGAGAGAGAGTGAATTAATGAAAAAGAAAAAATTGTAATTGGCTTTATATTTTCCCGAAAAATAATAAACCATTTACCTTTTTCCAATTTCAAAAACAAACATTAAATGCTTGTCAATCACTACAAATCAACTCACATCAATCACTCAAATGTCACATCACTCAAAGTGACATGTGATTTGACGATTGATGTGACTTGCGATTTGACGCTTGATTTGACTTGCGTGCCGCACTCGAATTTGAAATGCGAATGCGCTCGCAATCAATCCCGGGCTCGGGTTTGTTAATTCCAAATTAACGAATTTTCCGTTGCGTCGTAATTAAATGATTACGCCTAGCGAATTCACTATTCACGTCGCTAACGAATTAATTCTAAATTAATTCGTTCACCCGAATTAAAATCTAATTTCAATTCCGCGTCGAAATCTAATTTCGTTATAATATATCGAATATATTAATTTATCGATTAATTCCAAATTAATCGTTCTCTCTCTTTAACGATATTTTATCCGAGATAAAATATCTCCATAATTAATCCCAGATTAATTTTCTCTCTCATCGAATTAATCCCAGATTAATTAAAGTGCAAGTCATACGTCATCAGTGAATCTTCAGGAACCGACCCTTGAGATCTCCGGATATGTTGGCAGTAAATACGGTCGTCGGACTATCCGAACACGTAAGTACCTCGTACTACGTTTATACCGATTTACAAGACAAGGTTGGCTTCTAGCAAAGCGCCATGCCTACCCAATTCTCCAGAAATATTCTTACAGGAATATATATAGATCTGTATCAAGCGTAGTATACCGTAGTATTGTGCATATCGGCCCAGTATCGGATAGTCACGTGCTAGGGCTGGGGCTGGATAAGTGTCTGCCCCGTCCGAAGCACATGTCGGATGTCTGGTAACTAGTCTCTATAATCGGATATGCATGACCTAGTCATAACATCCCGATGGTTGCGCAACACTTAAGAACATTAATACCGTATCCTGCGTGACATCATCTCCACTATGACTGAAGTGATACTTCCGTCTTGACATCACACCCAATACACTATGACTCTCTGATAAACCCAGAAGTGGTGTACGCAGAACCGGTTAAAGCCCTGTACCACCAAGACCAAAGTCTATCGATTATCGTAAGTATTAGCGATGTAAGTCTCAGGTTAAGACTATACACACCTACCTTGATTTCGGCCTCCCATAGACACATAGTCATAATACCAATGGGATTCCGAAGGGTCTATCCAGAGCGAAGCTGTTTCCCGTACCATCGGTGAAACACAACCTCCTATCGCACTTGCATAAGTATCCAATACTTATATATATGAGAACTATGCCGTTGTGCCCTCACAACGCACACAAGTGTAATACTAGCCTATTCCGCATTATCGATGTCCAGTCTCGATAATACTCCGGCTAGGGATATTTAATGATTAATCCTTCGGGGATTGATACTGTCTCATATCATTCTCAATCCAGGAACTAATCATAGGGACCTCTCTTCATTATATATCTATGGTGATCTAATCACAAATGATGAGAGTGCAATTTCCTTGTCACATAGTTAATTTGCTACAACAACACAATGATCTGTGCAAATAGTGACGCTATGGGTCATTTTGTCCAACATTTTTTGCCAGGATCTACCATAGACCAAAGGAAGATTTTTGTTGCAAATTTATTCCTTAGCTAGCACTTAAAGAATCATACATAGGTGATAGAGAAACATCCATTGAGTTTGGAATCTCATTCACCAAGCTTGGAGTTCAACTTACAACCATTCAAAGAGGAGCTTGGAGCACTTCAAAGGAAGCAAATGTTTTGTTATCAACAAATCCAACCGAGCATTGTGAGTATATTTTCCGCTATATTCCTTTGCATAATTACACATGTTTCATGCTTAATATGATATTGTTTTGTTCAATAGAACCTAACATTTTCGTCACTGCTTGACTAGTACTTCCTCTCTTCATTATTCGATCTGGACAAATTTTGTTCTAGATCTCTCACTTAGAGTTATTTCCTCTTCTATTCTGCTCTTATACTATATCTAAAGGTTTTATGTTTCGGTCTCTTTCCACTATGCATTTTCTTGCTTCTGGGATTATCTTGAGATGAACATTGAATCTATCTTCGTTGTTGTTGTTTAACGAGGGTTAGGAGGGTGGGGGTTGTCATGGAGTCTTCTAGTAGTGGTGTTCACACTGGCTATACGTGCTGTAGTTACTTATGTTGCTAATCTATAAGCTTATAACTCTGTCATTTACATGTCTGGTGTTGGCTCCCCCACTAGGGTACTACTACTATGAATTATCTGAATTTCATGTTTCAACTTCACTACTAATTTGTTTTCCAATTATCGATGATACCACCTCTTTATTACGATCCTCCGTAAGGTTCATACTCTCTCAAACTCCTACCGTTTCCCTCTGTTATTCTTCCTTATTAAGTTTTTTTTCTGTTACATGACTTCCCTTCTCATTTATCCTTAAAATTTTATTCCCCTGGAAACTCTATCAACTTTGATTGCTTAGGATATCTCTACTAAATTTCTTGGTTTGGGTGCTACTCACATCTAGTTCTTATTTCTCAATATAATGAGACTCTTATGAGTCATACTATACTCTTGAGAGTCGCTCTCTCTAGTTCCTTCGCGCCTCTGAGTCTTTTCCCCCTAAGGGATTCTAATTCTAAGACGACTTCTAGGTTTTGGCTTGGCTTACTGTGACTTCAAATTTTTCTATCTTATATAGGATTTTACCATCTCGTGATTTTTTTCAATGTTCTGTTGAACTTATTGGTTGAACCATCTAGATGTCTCATAATCCATCTATTTTGTGTAGTACTCTTCTTTACTTATTCTTCCTCTTACTGAGTTCTAAGTTAGGAATGGATACATTCTTATATGTCTGGTTATGTGTCTAAATACTCACCATAGTCGGGGGCTATTGAAAGGAAAATTTCTATTCATACTGCTGGGAACTGAATTGACTAATCCATGCCTAAGGGTTCCTTACTTTTATCAATTACTCTGAGGTCTACACTTATATTGTTGCCTCAAGACTACATTACCTATGTTACTATACGTACCAAATTCTCTTATCACTTCATATTTCCTACTTACTGTTTTCCTATCCTATTTCTTTGCTCTACGCCAGGCTACTGAGGTTAATGGTGGTTCGTTCTTATGGCTACTTCATAGTTCTCTCCTCTCTTCTCTTGTTATAAATCACAGCTATGACACTATGTTCTACCGTCCATACTGAAACTCTTGTCATTCATATATTGTCTCCAACCTCACAGATCTATTCTTTTATACTTCCACATATTTCTTATGGCTTTGGGCTGATCTGTAAGTTCTACTATGTTTGATCTGTCATGTAGACTTCTACTAGTACTGCAAACCTTGTGCTGAATTGTCTAGATCTTTGGGTTATATTAGGTTCTCTTCTTCATATCTACTAAAACCTCATGAATTCTTTTATGGGTTAATTGGCTTCCAAGGTTTTCTGTTTCTGTTCTTAGTGTAAACTTTCATCGGGCTCCCTTATAGCTATTTTTATTTACACTGGTAGAGGCTAAGGTAAACATCTCACGTCTCAACAGATATCGATATCCTTGTTCTGGTACTCGGTGTCTTGGTAGAGTCAATTACTCATTTAAGGTAGGTATGAGCTAGGTTCCATCATGGCAGCTTCCTTGACTGGCATCACGTAGGGGTGAGGATCTGGATAGGTGTAAAAAAATTGAAAATGAAGAGACTAAAGAAAAGAAGAAGAAATCCATATCACACTGAGTACGAAGAAGTAATTACAGAGCATGACCAAGACATCTAGGTTGGTTAGACCCACTAATCCCATTTTTCGAGACAAAATCATCAAGTTGGCTTGCTTAAGGATTAAGCTGTGAAAGAACCTTGGCACACACACACTTGGAGTCTAGTTCAGATCATCTATTTAAACGGTCGGATTAGAGTTGTATCAAGTACTTTGAAGGTTCTCTGGTTTCGACACTAGGCATCCTTTGGGGACGAAAATATGTGTAGCTATCTGGATTATCTCGTAAAAGGCAGTATAGTATATTGGTATGCAACGTCAAATCATGGGATCTACTCTGACATGATAAAAGCAGCAAAGAACAGAAAGATAAACCGAGTCTGGGGGCGACTAGTCTACCCTTTCTCATACAGCACGGTTTGGGAATGGATAATCACATCAACAATGCCTCGGGAATAAGGTTTAGCATGCCGGGAATGGCACTCCGGGAATGGAGCACAGTTTGGGAATGGATCATCACATCAGCAATGCCTCGGGAATGAGGTTTAGCATGTCGGGAATGGCTCTCCGGGAATGGAGCACTATTCAGGAATGGACCATCACATCAGCAATGCCTCGGGAATGAGGTTAGCATGTCAGGAATGGCGCTCCGGGAATGGAGCATAGGTCGAGGCCCACATCACCAGCGACGCCTTGGGAATGAGGTTAGCATGCCGGGAATGGCGCTCCGAGAATGGAGCAAAGGTCGAGGCCCATATCATCAGCGACGCCTCGGGAATGAGGTTAGCATGTCGGTAATGAAGCTCTGGGAATGGAGCATGGGTCGAGGCCCACATCATCAGCGACTCCTCACGAAAGAGGTTAGCATGCCGGGAATAGCACACCGGGAATAGAGCATAGGTCGAGGCTCACATCATCAGCGATGCCTCGGGAATGAGGTTTAGCATGTCAGGATTGGTACTCCGGGAATGGAACATAACCACGACGCCTCAAGAATGAGGTTTAGCATGCCAGGAATGGCGCTCCTGGAATGGAGCGTAACCGGGACACCTCAGGAATTACCGTGAAGCACACCATTGTCGTGAAGCAAACCCCCAATACAGCCCATGTACCACCGTGAAACACAACCAAAACACCAACCCCAAAATTGTCATGTGTCACCAAGAAACAACAGCCCCATAAAACGCCCTATTCACCGAAATAGCAAGCCTTGAAACCCCCCTCAATCACCACAGAAACATAGCCCAAACAGCCTCCCAAAACACCGTAGAAACATAGCCCGCACAACCCTCCAAAAACCACAAAACAGCCCCCAAAACTGTACCTCAATTCACCGCAAAATAGTCCCCTAACAAAGTATGGGACCATTCCAAACCCAACGGTTTGAGGTCTTCCCTTGCGAGGGGTGAGTGCGGCCATAAATCATTTCCCAGTTCACACTGGGTGGCGACTCCTTTATTCTCCGGTTTAGTCCCATGCGGGCTACTTCGTACTCCCGACGGGGCCGCGAGCCTGGAACAGCGTCGTTGATTTCTGTGTCCTACACTAGGGTTTCCATAATTTAGGTATTAAAAAAAAAAACTCAATCCATGCTCATACTATCATGATACCCTTCAAGACACATGCTAGCAACCCTATCAAAGCCAATTAAGGAAATCCAAACCCTAGGGTATGCAAAGTGTGAATTTGGGGCTTTTATTTTCCAAGATCAAAATTGAAATTAGAAGATAAAATAGAAAATGGAGCTTACCATCTTGAATCTACCACTTGGTATGAAAAATTGAAGCCTTTAACAAACAAGAATGGAGTAAAGAGAAACTCATATTTTTTCTTTCTTTCTTCACATTATTTTGGCTTAAAAAATATGAATGAATAGTCCCCTATTTATAGGGAAATGGCTGATTTTTTTTAATGAAATTAGTTGTTAAGATGGTGCCACATCACCCAATCTAGGCCATTCTCGAAATTTACTGTACCATCCAGGTTAATCTCGAATTATGACTTATGTTTTATCCGAATTTTGAAAAATTTCCAACGTGAAAGTTGTAGGTCTCGATCTTATCTTTCTAACGATATGAAATTCAAAAAAATCAAAGATTGTAAAAAAATGTTATGGCCCAAATACAAAGGGTTGTTTGGAATAGAATCCATTAACACCTACATGATTGAGCATTATTTATATCATGTATTATACCACCCAAAACATAAAGCATTGTCAGAATTACCGAGGTGTTACATTCTCTCCCCCACCCCCTTAAATAGGATTCGTAGTCGAATCCTCTTTAATATTGAAACCACAAGTCGCCGGATTAACAATATATTTTCTAGTACACCAAATTTCAATTGACTTTGTTCTCGTAGACAACTCTGCTTCATCAACTATCTCACACTACTTCTCGACAATCTTCTATACGCTGTCATTATACCATAGGATAATGTGATCACCAGAGATATATTCTAATTGGTCTGCGTGAATCCTTACTTTGCTGTAAACCATCTTGTATTATCTGGGTTCAATTTGATTTAATAATTAAGATATTCGCCAAACTAATCGTTTAGAATATGGTTGGCAAACATACATACTATGTTAGGGATATGCCCTATACCCAACTTGTGGATGGGCTATATGTACACGTATTTGTAATATTTTCATTAATTAATAAAATGGAAATCTTTATTATATGTGTCTTACATAAATTATATTAATCATCAAACACTGTAATAAAGCCCTTGGAGTAATAAGATGATGGCTTCCATGCCTTATGAGAATCATTACTCTCAAACGTTCATAGTCATAGTTTTGTGAAAAATCTGGGCATTCACAAAGTGGAGAGACTAGCATGATGATATGATCCGCCCTTAAGTTGGGTAGCCGATCTCATAGTCTACTAGTAGAGATCCGTTCGCTTGGTGTATCACATGGATGCATGAGTTGCTCGTGTCCATCGAACTAACCGCCGAAAGTTTTCACATAGAGTGTTTATCCCATGTGCCTATGAGAACTTTTATGTATCGATTGTATAACTAGTCCTTAGACTTGAGGTCTTTACAATCTTATGTGTGGATCAAATAACTTTGACATTCTCCTTCCTCGGTTCAAAAGATTCGGTCATAAGGGTATGATTGGGTCATTTGTTGAAACACATGAATTTTGTAAAGATATAACAAAGAATTGCCACTTTCTTGGATAATATTTTCTTATAAGACTAGTATTCCAGTTCGCGGGTTGATATGTGTGATCAGTCCTTGAGACTGTGGTCGTAGCGGAAGAATCATGTGAGATTCTTGGGTTAACACGATTCATGACACTATCAACATCATACCTTTGACTATATTGGTAGACACTTTCCATACCTTAGGTTAAACGGTGGGGATACGTGAGGCGAGGGACCGTATCATATGTAAATCACATACATAATGGGTATATATCTTTCTTTCTCATTTAGGGGTCTCGGCATATTGCTAGATGTCAACCTTGGTCATTGAAATCGAATGACCATCTGATTGGAGGATAATTTATGTTCGATTAAATTATCACGATTCATTTCATGTCCAACTTGAGGGGAACCCAAAAGGTCACACACAACAAAGTCGAAATCATTGGTTAACGGTGCACATTACATATTTAACAGCATATATGATTGCTGTAGGAATTGTTCATAAATGGTTCAATGTATTTAATTATTGAACATATCATTTATGAGGTTCCAAAGTGGCTTAGGGATTGGTGAATGACGATATGGGCACTTTGGGAATTGGAAAAAAAAATTATCTGTATTTTTATTATTATTTTATTTATTTTGAATTCCAATTCGGCCCAAACTCTTATTAGGATTTTATAATCTCATTAAACCACAATATTAAGATCCAATGGCTAAGATTTAATTAGCATTTATCCAACATCGGATTCTTAATTAATTTTGTTGTCTTTGGAGCACCTATATAAACCCAAAGAATTCTTTACAAATTTTTACACCAAAACCTTTCATATCTTAGGTTTTTATAAGTGAGCAACTCTAAAAGTTTAAGAGTAAGCCACTGATTTTGAGGATCCTTAAGTCTAATTGACTAGAGGAATCTCAAGTTAAAAGTTTTGAGGTATTTGCCTAGGCTAGCACCAAGGGTAAAATACCCGTGCACTCAAAGCGTAGTCTTGCCGTTGAGGTTTGGCTTTGGTGTGTGCACCTTTGGAGGCCACACACTTGGGTGGCTCTTTGGAATGTGTAAGAGCTTGCTGAGTTCGAGAAAAGCTTGTAGATTGGAGGGAGGATTGGAGGAGTCTTCAGTTCAAGTAAGTCTTTTTCTTTCTTTATTTTTAATTAGAGTTCTTATGATAGTTAACATCTTTAAGTTTATGTTCTTGGCATGTTTTATGAGTTTTTATGCTTAGAATATATAGTAACATGCCTAGGCTTGTAGAATAATCAAAACAAATGGGTCTTGGGCAAAGGGATAGCGACATCATAATTTTTAATTTTCCACTGCGCATTCACGGCCACTTCCCAATATACTCTTCGTCTTACCTTAACATATTCTTTACGCATAACACCTCTTGCCATGCTCGTACATACTGCACCAAAGTCCATGAGCTTTAGTTAATGATCTCTTGAATTCTTTACTGAGAGGTAACTCATCGTTCTTATTCCATGAAACTTATGCTGAGTACTTTACACTGCCGTCATACTACAGTTATTGTCGCACATCAAAGAAACTTCATTTCTAGGCCTCAATTGATGCTCAATATTATTTGACTCAATCGGGTCATTCTTAGCTAATACTTTTGAGTGTCTAGAGATACCAGTGCTCTCTATGGTTAGGCTTCTTCACATTCTGCTTTAACTTTGGGATAAATATATTTACAAAGGATTTACTATCACAGTTTTCTGATATCTTTTAACTCATTGATATTACTCCTCAATATATCTCTGACGCTCTTCTTCTGGTTGGCTAAAACTTAATGGGATAAGTTGATGTTATGTCCATTATATGTATACTAGTACGGAATAGGTAATCAAAGCTTGAAAGTAAACTATATGTCCTTATTTTATTTTAGGTCGTACTGTTTGTTGTTCCTAACTAGGTTCATTACGTGGGAAACTTATGGGTTATACTCGTTACCTTCCTTTCATTTCCCATTTAATAGAATTCCAGTCTTATTCCAATACTGAGAAATATTACTATTACACATTTTTTTCATTGCCTATCTAGTATTCTTTCCTATCGTCGTCTTACCTCGACAGTTCTACCTCCAAACCTTTTTACTTAAAGTTCTTTCGTCTTCTTTTCTATTCTATTCTATACCTAAAACTCATTTGATCTATATCTTAATCTTCTTATCTGAGGGGTATTATATTTCAAAGGTCATTTGCCATACCTCATAGGATACTATAATACGCCACAAATTCACTTGTTTATGGAATATCATCGGGACAAACATCGTGGTCCATCATTACTATTGTTCTCTAATAAGGGTTGGGAGGTTGGAGTTGGTCTTGAAGTCTTTTTCGGTTGTGGTGTTCTCACTAGCTATGTGTACTGAAATTTCACATGCTACTCGTTTATAATCCAAGGATTAGTTTATTTATATATCTGATTTTGGGCTCCCACACTGAGGTACTATTGTTAGGAACTATCTGAATTATCTCATTCAATTTTAATCAAGATTCATTTCTGACTATTGGTCATACTACTTCTTATTGAGAACCTCCTTAAGGTTCATGCTCTTTCCAAAATCCTACCATACTCCATCTGTTATTCTTCATTTCGAAGTTTTCTTTGTTACTTACATTTCCTACTTATCTCAGTTTCTTGAATTTCTTAAGTAATTACTTCCCTCGAAGCTCAACATTTTTACGACAAGTTATGATATTACTACTGTACCTCTGGTTGAGGTGTTGCACTCTCTGGTTCCTTGCTCTAAATTATGCAGGTTATCACTTCTAGATTTGGCCAGAGTTGTTGTGGATTCAAATTATTCTACCTCATACCAAATATTAATATCTTATGATTCTTATCTAGGTTCTGTTGAACTTCTTGGTTACGCTATTTTGCTATTTTATGATTTGTCTATCCTGTTAGATACTATTCATTACTTGTTGAAATCCTTACTGGGCTCTAAGTTGGGGGGGTGAACACATGCATTCTATAGAGATTTGAGAAAATACCCATTACTGTTATTTTTCTAAGCTCGGTGATGGCTTGGTTATGTGTCTATATACTCAACGGAGTATGGCTATTGGAGAGAAGAATGATCATTTGTTCTGTTCGGATGTGTAATAACTAATATATGTCTTAGGGTTCGACAACTTTTATCAACCATTTTGAGGTCTCCATTTACATTACTCTCTTTAAGCTACATTATATATGTCACTATGAGTACTGAACTTCCATGTCACTTTCCGCATCCTTCTGTATTATTTCCGTATTCTATCTCTTAGCTCTAAGCTGTGCTGTCTGTAGGACACATAAATCGGCGACGGTGTTCTAGGCTCGTGGCCTAGTTTAGAGTACGGAATAGCTCGTGGGGAACTAAACCGGAGAAATAACATGGAGTCCCACCCAGTGTGAACTGGGAAAATGTGATTTAAGGCCGCACTCACCCCTCGCAAGGAATACCTCAAACCTGTTGGGTTCGAAATGGTCCATTACTTATGCACTTGTAATGATGTGATTTGTGCAATATATTAACAGAATCTACTCAACATATATGCTCAAGGGTAACCTATGTCTAGTTTATATTCATCACAATAACTCATAATATAAGTTTGCATGCTAGAGAATAAGTCTTTAAACGTCAAACACATAAAATCACACAATGAGCACATTGAACCATTAAACCAAAATAAACAAATAACTATTTAAACATAACCATAAACTAAACAAGATATCATGCCTAAAATAACGTAATCATGCTTTGAAAATAAATAACAAACTAAGCTAAATCATGTTTTACTAACAAATAAATAACCTACGAACTATAACATGCTCAAACACAAGTTTGGATGAGACGAAATACGTGTCTCTTAAGGGGTACGTGGCGTTGTATCATGAGATCCCTGGATATGTTGGCAGTAAATCGGGTCGTCGGACTATCCCAAGACGTAAGTACCTAGTACTATGTTTTCACCGATTCACAAGACAAGGTTGGCTTCTAGCAAAGCGCCATGCCTACCCAATTCTCCAGAAACATACTTACAGGAATAAGCGATCTATATTAGGCGTAGTATACGTGGTATTGCGTATTTCTGTCCAGTATCAGATGATCATGTACTAGGCCTGAGGCTGGAATTGTGTCTGCCCCGTACGAAGCACATGTCGGATGTCTGGTAACTAGTCTCTAAATCGGATAACTATGACCTAGTCATATTATCCCGATGACTGCAGTACTTAAGAGAACCAGTACCGTATCCTACGTGAACATCATCTCCATATGACTGGAGTGACACTTCCGTCGTGACATCACAACCAACACACTACGATTCTCAATATACCCAGCATTGGCGTACACAGAACCTGTTAAAGCCTTGGACGACCGCAACCAAAGTATATTGATTGTCGCAAGTATTAGCGGTGCAAGTCTCAGGTTAAGACCAAATACACCTACCCTGATTTCGGACTTCCATAAACACATAGTCATACTACCAATGAAATTCCGAGGGGGTCTATCCAGAGCGAAGCTATTTCCCGTACCATCGGTAAAACACAACCTCATATTACACTTGCATGAGTATCTGTAGGCACTGCATTTTTGCATGTAAGAACCGATGATGAGTCTCATTTGGAGGCACTACCTTTTAAGTCGCGGGAGCCGCGGGAAACGGATGTCGGAAGGGAAAAAGTCTTTTTTTTTGGATTCGTTGGAGTAGCTTCGGGTTCGCTTGTTGGACCTCCGTTTAAAACACACCCTTAGACCACTAAACACACACCAAGCCCTTCTCACCCAAGCCCAATCCAAAGATAATTAAAAAATTTAAAATACATGTCACAAATTAAATTAATTTAAATTAAAGCTAATTGAAACTAAATTAAACCAGTTAAAATCCAACACAAATTAATTTCCAATTTAAATTAAATTAAAACAAATAAAATTTAAATAAATCTAATACCAAAATTTAATAAATCTTTTCCTAAATTAAACTAAATCATATCCAAATTTAAAAATCACCTACCAATTTAATATAATTCCCACCAAAAAAATAAATATCATTGCCTAAACTATTTAAATCAAATACCACACATGCATCAAAAATTGATTTTGTTTCCTTTTTCAAAACCATGCACAACCCTAACCCTAATACCCTACTATAAAATATGACATAAACTGCAACCCTTGCTAGAGAGACTACTCACGGCATTCACCAAAAAACACAAAAAACCCTAGGAACACTCATCACTCTCTCATATCCTTTTCACGGCAAAAGGCCAACAAAAAAGAAACCAAAGAATGGAACCCTAACCTCATCCCTCCTCTCTCTCGCTCACTCTCACCAAAACGCAAAAAAATATAAACCCTAAACACTGCCCTCACGCAACCCCCTCACCAACACACACCCTCATCACCGACTAAAGCAAACTCAACAAACCTACGCCACCTGCCCTCTGCCTTGACACGAGTCACACCTGCCCCCACAGCCTCAGCCTTCACGCAAGTCACGTCTACCTCAACAGCCCCTACTTTCACGTCCTTAGTAACCCCCCACCCATGCGTCTCTCAAAGCCATCAAACAGCCCAGGTCTTCACGTCCTTAGCAACCCCCATCAGCACGTCCCACAGACCAAATAACAGGCCACGTAAAACCCAAGCTACAAACCCAGATCAGCCGCACCTAGCCCCCTCTTCATCAGCCCTCACCTATTCACACACCTAGTTGATCCTCACGTCCCCCACACAGTACCTCCACACACTCACAAGCTGCACGTTAAAGCCACCACAATGCACACACGTCAATGATCAATAACACACACTGCCTCACAACAACGTAAGCCCTTTAATCAGCCAAACCACAATACAATCTGCCCTCAACGCCACAGACCCCTCAAACACGCAAGCAACCCATTAGCCTAATTAAACAAACCCAAAAACAGTCCCCCTAGACTACCCAACCAATTGCCGAATAAACTCCCCTAAACTGTCCAGAAAACACCCTAAAAACTGCACAAAACCCTCCTAAAAATCACCAAAAACAGCAGCCCATAGCCTACAAAAATCGCCAAAACAGTCCATTAACACACCTGAAATAGTGACCAGAAAATACAGAGAAAACAACAGCAAAACAGAGTGAAAGCAGAGACCAAAACATAAAAACAGCGAGCTAAGATGATAATCCAGTGAACCGGAAGAGTTGCGGAGTGATAGCCCTTCCGACGGCCGTGGAACGCGAGTCCGAAAGTCGACATAAAAGGTTAGACCTGAGGGTACTTTTCCTATTATTTCCATCTATCTTTTTAATTGTTTTATTCATTTTATCGCATTAGAGTCGTTTATTGATGCATGATTGTGGCCATTGAATAGATAGAAAATGCATGTATTGTGGAATGATGTATGTTGTGGCCCTTGAGTAAAACGGAAAATGTGTCGCCTCTTGTGGTTTATAGGATGGAAAGCTGGACATAAATTTCATAGCCGATTCCGAATGGACGGTAGTATGATCCGTACTCGGGATACAACTCCACGTACCACTTGAGTAAACGGCGCATATTTCGTTTTATGTTATTTTGATTTCTTTATAATTCGCTACTTGATTTCCGCATGCTATTTGTTTATGTAATGACGAGATAAAGCGCATGGGCTTAGTAAGTGCGATTAAAGGTCCTCTATTTTGAGAGGTTAAAATCCTTTACCACGATGCTTTGCCGCGCCGGATGATGTATATTCGGTTGAATGTGAGGTATGTTCAATTGGGTATACGAAGTCCGATATTGTTGTCTTTATTTTTTATATGCATTGTGTTATTAGCGCATGGGCTTAGTAAGTGCGATTAAAGGTCCTCTATTTTGCGAGGTTAAAATCCTTTACCACGATACTTTGTCCCGCCGGATAATGTATATTCGATTGGATGTGAAATATGTTCAATCGGGTTTACGATGTTCGATATTGTTATCTTTATTTTTATATGCATTCTGATGAGATAAAGCGCATGGGCTTAGTAAGTTCGATTAAAGGTTCTCTATTTTCAGAGGTTAAAATCCTTTACCACGATGCTTTGTCGCGCCGGATAATATATATTTGATTGGACGTGAGATATGTTCAATCGGATACACGAAGTCCGATATCATTGTCTTTCTTTTTTATATATGCATTATGATGTGATGCGCATGGGCTTAGTAAGTTGGATGAAAGGTCCTCCATTTCGAGGGGTTAAAGAACCTTTACCACGATACTTTGTCGCGCCTTTCATTTCGTTATTCGCTTTTCTTTGTATGTCATCTTCTTACATAATCATGCATCATGTTGCATTACGCATGGGCTTAGTAAGTACGATTAAAGGTCCTCCATTTGGAAGGATAAAAAGCCTACGGTTTACCTTTACCACAATACTTTGCCTCGCCTTTGAGCCCGTCCTTATTGATTATGTGTCATCTATTCATCCGTTCATGTATGTGTCATGTTGTTTACTGTATTTTGGAGGTCACTACTGTAACCCCGTTCGAACGTATTTCAGAATGCCGCAAGAACGCGCATTCTGTCTGGTCTCATTCCAACGCGTTATCAAACGCTATACGAACGTGAACCTTCTGTTTATCGTTCGAACGCATTTACGAACGCTACTCGAACGTGCATGCATTTGTTTCATCAGGTCTGGTCCTGTTCAAACGCGTTATCAAACGCCACACGAATGAGAACCTTCTATTTACCGTTCGAACGCTACATGAACGCACATACACTGAACTGAGTCCTTCTCATCACATGTCATGCATAATTGTTTCTTACGTGATTTCCCTTGTATCATGTAATCAATCATACTATTTGAATTCCTGCATTTATTTATTTGATGTGTTCATGAGATGGTATTCAATCATGATTTAGCCCATTTAGTTGTTCATTTTCAAGCATAATTAGTCCTTTATTTTGCGTTTGGAATTTGCATTATGTTTAGGTTGTTCTTTATTTTCCGCATTATATGATCGAAACATGTTCATGAGATTGTCGTGTGCTATTACATGTTTGCCGTTATGATGATTACTTTCATGCATGCGAACTTAAGAGCATAATACTCTTGGAAATATGTGTTACTTAGGCTTGATTAAATTATTGCACAAATCCTTTCATTACAAGTGACATAAGTAAGGGACCATTCCGAACCCAACGGTTTGAGGTTTTCCCTTGTGAGGGGTGAGTGCAGCCTTAAATCTCATTTTCCCGATTCACACCGGGTGGCGACTCCATTATTCTCCGATTTAGTCCCCCCGTGGGCTACTTCATACTCCCAACCGGGCCGCGAGCCCGGAACAACATGTGTCGCCCAGTTTCTGTGTACCACAGTCTGGCGACTCCACTGGGGAGAGAGAATCGGCCTCGAAATATTGTCTTGTAATATTTGGATTTATGCTTTAATTAACCGTGTCTACAGTGGGTAAAATGAATGTTTGATCACAGAAATTTTAAGGCTAGGTAATGGTTTGATGTCTTCCTTCATTCACTACCTTTCTATAAGGAGAAGCTGTGAAGGCACCAAGATAATCATGACCATTGGCCTGTTGTGACAGACTAATCTGGAGGACTTGTTGCTTATTCCTGTCACCAAGCGATAAGAACCTAAGAGGCTTGGGTATTTAAGAGAGTTCACTCCACCCTCCCTCTGGGGAATCTGCAATAAGAAATCCATTTGACAGTTAGTCACACGCTATGACTTGTTGGCACGTACTTTAGGGTATAAAAAAGGTGCGCTCACTTGGTCGCTCGAACCATTGAGTGGGGAGACCTAGTTGTGGGCAATCCTTCACCAGCGAGAGTCTTTATCTATACTCTCACAAACCCACGCGTAGACCTTGTGCTTGTGGACCATCATAATTTGAATGCAGTTGGACTTTTTGTCAGAAATGCGAACTTGTTGGGCCATTTAAACTGGGACGAGTTCGTATCCTATGACGATTGGGCCCAAAGCTTCTAAAATATTGATAGGCCACTATGTATAACTTATTGCTTTATGCTTGAATTATCTTGTTATGTTTGTGTTTTGGACCACCATTATTTGGATCCAGTTGGACCTTTTGTCAAGAGATGTGAACTTGTTGGGCCATTTAAACTGGGACGTATTCATGTCCTTTAACAGTTAGGCCAAAGGCTTATAAAATGTCGATGGCCATTTTATGTATAGGCATTTTATCATTTGAAGTTATTTGGTTATGCTATCGCAAAGTGTAAACCTGTTGGGCCATTTCAATTGGGACAAGTTTGCACCGCACAATAATATGATTGAACACTTTAAAATGATAATGGGCCAATTAGTGCAAATTCTTTTATAAGCTTATTTATTCCATACATCGCATACATGACATACACTCATGCATACATGCACCATGTTAGCCCCCTTCTGTCTTGAAAGCCATCATAGATACCCGTTGGTTAGGGAAGAGGGCAGACTTGTCAAAAGACCGAGCAGCCACCAAGGGAATTGGCGGAAGACCTAACCCGACCGGATAAGAAACACATGCATGCATGCATACACGTAACCCATTTTGCATTCCTTTTGAGTTTGTTTTGTTTTGTGTTCACCGGTTTTGAAGAAGAAAAGAGAAAGCGGCAAAGACAAGCAATTCAGAAACAGCGAAAGCACAGTATCAGATTCGGGTAATAATCCTAGGGCTGAGGCCCATATTTGTGACATAGGCGGGTAGTAATCTGAGGGTTGAGGCCCACATTGGTGCTAGTTTTGGGGAGGAGTCCCAGGCCTGAGGCCTATATGAGTTTGAGTTTCGAGATTGGATCTCAAGGGGCGAAGCCCACATTATCAGAAGATGACGGAAGAATTCTGTGGAATGAGTGAAAAAAAGAGAGATAAAAAGAGAGAGAGAGAAATCTTTGATAATTAGACATATGTCCGGTTATGACATTGTTTGCTGTAGGGAGAAGCTTTAGAAACGATAAATGTGAGACGTGCTCTTGTCAGGCATTCTGAATGGATTGATCTCAGCTGGACTCGCGAGCACTTGATTACGGGATCTCAACAGTGGAAACCTGAGGGGTTGGCAAGATGACTATCCGAAGGGATGATGGATCGGTGAATGACCGTTTGCCTGGATGTCCACCCTGGTTTACTTATGCTACGATATATGATATGGTTGGGAACAAAGAAAGTCTCTAAAAAGAAAAGAAAAATAGACCGCCTATAATCGATAAGCGTGAAGCTACCATTGGGCGAGTATTAGGACCACCATGAGGAGAAATGCTACCTTAAAGGGTAGGTGTGCCCAAAAAAAAAATTAGAAAGAAAGAAAGAAATAAATGAAAAGAAAGAGACAAGAAAAAAGAAGAAGACCATATCATGTTGAGTATGACTAAGTAATCACAGAGTGTGATCGAGACATCCAGGTTGGTTAGACCCACCGATCCGATTCTCCGAAACGAAATCATCAAGTTGGCTCCCTTAAGGAATAAATTGCGAAAGTGCCCTGGCACACACACACTAAGAGTCTAGTTCAAATCACTTATTCAGAGGATCGGAGTTGAGTGTATCAAGTACTTTGAAGGTTCTCAGGTTTCGATGCGAAAGCATTCATTGAGGATGAAAATATGTCTATCTATCAGGATTATCTCATGAAAGGAATTTAATATGTTGAAATGACACATTAGCATCAGCATCAGTCTTGCCGGGTATGGCACTCAGGGGGCAAAGCCCACATTATCATTATTAGTCTGGTCGAGTATGGCACTCTGGGGGCGAGGCCCATTTCAGTATCAGTTTGGGGCAAGGCCCACATCAGTATCAGCATGGGGGCGAGGCCTATATCAGCATCAGTATAGGGCTAGGCCCATATCAGTATCAGTGTTGGGGGCGAGGCCCATATCAGTAACAGTTCAGGGGCGAGGCCCATATCGTTATCAGTATCAGTCTTGCCGGGTATGGCACTCTAGGGACGGGGCCCACATCCTTATCAGAATCAGTCTTGCTTGGTATGGCACTCTGGGGACGAGGCCTGCATCATATCAGTATCAGTCTGGGGGTGACACCCACATCAGTATCAGTATGCGGGCCAGGCCCACATCAGTATCAATCTGCGGGCGAGGCCCAAATCTGTATCAGTCTGCAGGCGAGGCCCATATCAGTACCAGTTGGGGCGAGGCCAACATCTACATCAGTATCAGTTTCAGGTATGAGTCCCAGGGTCGAGGCCCACATCATCATCAGTATCAGTTGTAGGGATGAGTCCCAAGGTTGAGGCCCGCAACAGCAACAATATCAGTTTTGGGGATGAGTCCCAGGGTCGAGACCCACATCAACATCAGCATCAGTTTAGGGATGATTCCCAGAGTCGAGGCCCGCAGCAGCATCAGTATCAGTTTTAGAGATGGGTCCCAAGGTCGAGACCCAAATCATATCAGTAGTTTTGAGGATGCATCCCAGGGTTGTAACCCACTTCATCAGTATCAGCAGTTTTGTGGATGCGTCCTAGGGTTGTACCCACTTCTTCAGCATCAACAGTTTTAGGGATTCATCCCAAGGTCGAGGCCACATCATATCAGCATTTTGGGGATGCGTCCCAGCGTTGTAAACCATATCATCAGCAGTTTTTGGGATGCGTCCCAAGGTCGAGGCATATTTTGGCAGCGTTATCGGGATGCGTCCCAGGGCCGTGAGCCCCCGTTGTCGGTTGCAGTTAGCGGGATGCGTCTCAGGGCCGTTGGCCCCTTGCACCTTTAGTTTTGGGGATGCGTCATAGGGTCGAGGCCCATTTTGGCAACGTTATCGAGATGCGTCCCAGGGCCGTGAGCCCCCGTTGTCGGTAGCAGTTATCATGATGAGTCTCAGGGCCGTTGGCCCCCGTTGTCGGTTGCAGTTATTGGGATCCGTCCCAGGATCGAGGTCCACTGCAGTTCCAGCTTGGGGATGCGTCCCAGGGTCGAGGCCCACACATCAGTTGCTAATATTGGGATGCGTCCCAGGATAGAGGTCCACTGCATCATCAGCTCAGCGGAGCAGCATGCAAGTCAGGTGGCAGCTAGCGAGTCAGGTAAGTAAAAATGCATTGCATAACTTTGATAGGATTGCTCTTATCACACACTGCACAAGTCCCATCAAAGTGAGGGCGACTGTAGGCACTGGATTTTTGCATGTAAGACCCGATGATGAGTCTCATTTGGAGGCACTACCTTTTAAGTCGCGGGAGCCGCGGGAAATGGATGTCGGAAGGGAAAAAGTCTTTTTTTTTGGATTTGCTGGAGTAGCTTCAGGTTCGCTTGTTGGACCTCCGTTTAAAACACACCCTTAGCCCACTAAACACACACCAAGCCCATCTCACCCAAGCTCAATCCAAAGATAATTAAAACATTTAAAATACATGTCACAAATTAAATTAATTTAAATTAAAGCTAATTGAAACTAAATTAACCAGTTAAAATCCAACACAAATTAAATTCCAATTTAAATAAATTAAAACAAATTAAATTAAATAAATCTAATACCAAATTAAATAAATATTTTCCTAAATAAACTAAATCATATCCAAATTTAAAAATCACCTACCAATTAATATAATTCCCACCAAAAAATAAATATCCTTGCCTAAACTATTTAAATCAAATAACACATATGCATCAATAATTGATTTTATTTCCTTTTTCAAAACCATGCACAACCCTAACCCTAATACCCTACTATAAAATATGACATAAACTTCAACCCTTGCTAGAGAGACTACTCACGGCATTCACCAAAAAACACAAAAAACCCTAGGAACACTCATCACTCTCTCCTCTCCTTTTTACGGAAAAAGGCCAACAAAAAAGAAACCAAAGAATGGAACCCTAACCTCATCCATCCTCTCTCTCGCTCACTCTCACCAAAACGCAAAAAAATATAAAGCCTAAACACTACCCTCACGCAACCCCCTCACCAACACACACCCTCATCACCGACTAAAGCAAACTCAACAAACCTACGCCACCTGCCCTCTGCCTTCACACGAGTCACACCTGCCCCCACAGCCTCAGCCTTCAAGCAAGTCACGCCTGCCTCAACAGCCCCTGCTTTCACGTCCTTAGTAACCCCCCACCCACGCGTCTCTCAAAGCCATCAAACAGTCCAGGTCTTCACGTCCTTAGCAACCCCCATCAGCACGTCCCACTGACCAAATAACAGGCCACGTAAAACCCAAGCTACAAACCCAGATCAGCCGCACCTAGCCCCCCTTCATCAGCCCTCACCTATTCACGTACCTAGTTGATCCTCACGTCCCCCTCACAGTACCTCCACACACTCACAAGCTACACGTTAAAGCCACCACAACGCACACACGTCAATGATCAATAACACACACTGCCTCACAACAATGTAAGCCTTCAATCAGCCAAACCACAATACAATCTGCCCTCAACGCCACAGACCCCTAAAACACGCAAGCAACCCATTAGCCAAATTAAACAAACCCAAAAACAGTCCCCCTAGACTACCCAACCAACTTCCGAATAAACTCCCCAAAACTGTCCAGAAAACACCCTAAAAACTGCACAAAACCCTCCTAAAAATCACCAAAAACAGCAGCCCCTAGCCTCCAAAAATCACCAAAACAGTCCCTTAACACACCTGAAACATTGACCAGAAAATACAGAGAAAACATCAGCAAAACGGAGTGAAAATAACGACATAAACAGCAAAACAGCGAGCTAAGATGTTAATCCAGTGAACCAGAAGAGTTGCGGAGTGATATCCCTTCCGACGGCCGTGAAACGCGAGTCCGAATATCCACATAAAAGGTTAGACCTGAGGGCACTTTTACTATTATTTCCATGTATCTTTTTAATTGTTTTATTCATTTTTTTTCGTATGAGAGTCGTTTATTGATGCATGATTGTGGCCCTTGAATAGATAGAAAATGCATGTATTGTGGAATGATGTATGTTGTGGCCCTTGAGTAAAACGGAAAATGTGTCACCTCTTGTGGTATATAGGATGGAAACCCGGACAAAAATTTCATAGTTGATTCCGAATGGACAGTATATGATCTGTACTCGGGATACAACTCCACGTACCACTTTAGTAAACGGAGCATATTCGTTTTATGTTGTTTTGATTTGTTTATTATTCGCTACTTGATTTCCCCATGCTATTTGTTTATGTAATAACGAGAGATAAAGTGCATGGGCTTAGTAAGTGCGATTAAAGGTCCTCTATTTTGAGAGGTTAAAATCCTTTACCACGATGCTTTGCCGCGCCGGATGATGTATATTCGGTTGAATGTGAGGTATGTTCAATCGTGTATACGAAGTCCGATATTGTTGTCTTTATTTCTTATATGCATCGTGTCATTAGCGCATTGGCTTAGTAAGTGCGATTAAAGGTCCTCTATTTTGAAAGGTTAAAATCTTTTACCACGATACTTTGCCGCGCCGGATAATGTATATCCGATTGGATGTGAGATATGTTCAATCGGGTATACGAAGTCCGATATTGTTATCTTTATTTTTATATGCATTATGATGTGATGCGCATGAGCTTAGTAAGTTGGATTAAAGGTCCTCCATTTCGAGGGGTTAAAGAACCTTTACCACGATACTTGCCGCGCCGGATAATGTATATTCGATTGGATGTGAGATATGTTCAATCGGATACACGAAGTCCGATATCATTGTCTTTACTTTTTATATATGCATTATGATGTGATGCGCATGAGCTTAGTAAGTTGGATTAAAGGTCCTCCATTTCGAGGGGTTAAAGAACCTTTACCACGATACTTCGCCGTGCCTTTCATTTCGTTATTCGCTTTTCTTTGTATGTCATCTTCTTACATAATCATGCATCATGTTGCATTGCGTATGGGCTTAGTAAGTGCGATTAAAGGTTCTGCATTTGGAGGGATAAAAACCTACGATTTACCTTTACCACAATACTTTGCCGCGCCTTTGAGCCCGTTATTATTGATTATGTATCATCTATTCATCCGTTCATGTATATGTCATGTTGTTTACTGCATTTTAGAGGTCACTACTGTAACCCCATTGGAACGCGTTTCAGAATGCTGCACGAACGCATGTTTTCTGTCTGGTCCCGTTCGAACGCGTTATCAAATGATATACGAACGCGAACCTTCTGTTTACCGTTCGAACGGGTTTACGAAAGCTACTCGAACACGCATGCATTTGTTTCATCAGGTCTGGTCCAGTTCGAACGCGTTATCAAACGCCACACGAATGAGAACCTTCTGTTTACCGTTCGAACGCGTTTTCGAACGCTACACGAATGCGCATACACTGAACTGAGTCCTTCTCATCACATGTCATGCATAATTGTTTCTTAGGTGATTTCCCTTGTATAATGTAATCAATCATACTATTTGAATTCCTGCATTTATTTATTTGATGTGTTCATGAGATGGTATCCAAGCATGATTTAGCCCATTTAGTTGTTCATTTTCAAGCATGATTATTCCTTTATTTTGCTTTTGGAATTTGCACTATGTTTAGGTTGTTCTTTATTTTCCGCATTATCTTATCGAAACATGTTCATGAGCTTGCCGTGTACTATTGCATGTTTGCCGTTATGATGATTACTTTCATGCATGCGAACTTAAGAGCATAATACTCTTGGAAATAAGTGTTACTTAGGCTTGATTAAATTATTGCCCAAATCCTTTCATTACAAGTGACATAAGTAAGGGACCATTCCGAATCCAACGGTTTGAGGTCCTCCCTTGCGAGAGATGAGTGCGACCTTAAATCTCATTTTCCCGGTTCACACCGGGTGGCGACTCCATTATTCTCCGGTTTAGTCCCCCGTGGGCTACTCCGTACTCCCAACCGGGACGCGAGCCCAGAACAACATGCGTCGCCCAGTTTCTGTGTCCCACAGTATCCTATACCCAAAAATATGAGAACTATGACGTTGTGCCCTCACAACGCGCACAAGTGTAATACTAGTCTTTTACGTATTTATCGATGTCCAATCTCGATAATACTCTGACTAGGGATATTTAATGATTTATCCTTCGTGGACTGATATTGTCTCATATCATTCTCCATCTAGGAAAAAATCATAAGGATCTCCTTTCATTTATACATCTAGGTGATCTAATCACAAATGATAAGAGTGCAATCTCCTTTGTCACATAGTTATTTTTTACAACAACACCATGATCTGTACAAATAGTGACGCTATGGGTCATAATTGTCCAACAATCTCCCACTTGGCCTATAGCCAGTCACTCGAGTGTCTTACACCCGAACTATGTACGGTTGGCTCAAACTGTTGAGAAAAGCTTTCGTCAATGGATTTGCATGATTATCGTCTGATGCGATTGATTCGATCATCACATCGCCGCGATGTATGATCCGAACGAATCAGATGATTATCGAAGTATGTATCTGGATCGTTGATGAGACCATTAATTCTTTAGCCTGTGCTGATGCCTAGCTCAGCTGCTAACATAATATATATAATCTAATTAGATTATTATCGACCCAGAAGGCTTCTATTGCCGCCTCAGCTGCAGCAATAACCCGCATTTATTGTTTATTCGGTAACAATATCTTGCTTGGAAGATTTCCAGCTCACTGTTCCGTCATTCAAACTGTATAGTACCGTTTGCAACTTTTAGTCGTCTTTATCGGTTAGGAAACTTTCTACAGTGATCCCAATCACTTCAAGTTCTCCATCTCCAGAGTTTAAGACAACATCCTTAGATCTCTAAGATACTAAGTATGTTCTTAACTTCAATCTAGTGACTATCACTAGGATTGGCCTGTTTGTGAATCCAAATGCTCAAATCGTATGAGACAATAGGTCTTGTACATTTTTCAATGTACAATTCTCGGAGAGTTTCATCGAAAGCCAAGTTTTCACCGATTATTATTATGGGAATATCATTTCCAAGAAATGACATATTATCATTATTGTATAGGACATTTATTGTCAGTGCTCTCCCACTAACCCTCTTATATACACAAGAATCATTTCGTTTTGAATTAAATCATACACTATTATGATTACATCAAAACGATAATTCCAATAACCTAATACTTGCTTCAATCCAAACATGGATCGAATAACGTGCAAACCTTGTTTGCTAGTTTTGGTACGACAAAACCTACAGGATGTTTTAAACATCCTCCAAATGGTTTCCTTTTCAGGAAAGCGACTTTGCCATTAAGCTGACATATTTCACAAATGAAACATGCAGCTTAAGCAAGCATTATCCAAATGGATTTACCGTGGCAACAATTAAAAGGTTGAATCGCAATCAACACAATGTTGATAACGATACCTTTCCGCTAAAAGCCTAGCTTTATACGTTGGTATGTTGCCATCCATTTATGTATTCCTTGAAGACTTATAGTACCAATAGGCACAATGCCTTGCGGTACATCAACTAGTATCCAAACTGGTTGATATACATGGAATCCATTTCGGATTCATGACACTTTGTCATAATAGGGAGTCGATACCTTGTATCACTTCCTCATACGTAGTCAGTTGGTATACCTCTAAAGATTGACATCCTTATGAGTTGAGATCAGAAAACCCATACCCAGGTTGTTTTCTGACTCTCTCCAACTTACGCGGTTCTTGTGTATTCGAAGATTATTGGTAATAGTTTCATCCTTGATGAACTATATACGTTCCATTAAGATTCGGTGCCTCGGACAGTATTACTCTGATTTTCATCGAGTTTCACTATCCTCCCACTTACTACTTCATATCGGTATTCCTCTTAGGAAAACCGCATGGTGAACAACAATCTAATTGTTCTCTTGTGAGATGTATAAGTACTATACTTTTGTATCCCTATGATAACCTACATTTGGCACTTATCCTATTTGGGTTTTAGTTTGGTGTCATCCAAATGTATGCCTAGCACACCCAAATTATCAGGAATGTGAAACCCGGGTTCTTTCCTGTTCATATCTGATATGATATCTATCAAACAGATTTTAATGGAACCTTATTCTAAATAAGTTTTGCACTACTTATGATTATCCGTTGAAGGAAATGGTAGCTCATAGCGAGTCATGATTAACCTTATCATGTCCAACAAGATTCGGTTTATCCTCTTCGGACACACCGTCACTTTGGGGTGTTCCGGGAGGAGTCCTCTTTTGAAAGAATACTATACTCTTTCAATTATATTAGAAACTTATTGCTTAAGTATTTTCCATTACGGTCTTACCGTATCGGTATAATACTATAGCCGATCTGTTTGTCTATATCGTGTCGAAACTCTAAAAGTTTCTGATTTGTGTTCTTCAAAAGAAACACATAACCATAAATCGATGCCACATCCGTATAGGTCACGAAATATTCATATCCATTTCCAGCCTAGCTAGACATGGGCCCACTTGCTTCACTATGAACTAGGGCTAACAGATCGGTGGCATTTACACTTTTACCAAGTAAATAGTATTTTAGGCACTTTGCCCAATAAACTAGATTCGTAGACTTTATTTGAATATCATCAAATCAGTCCTAGTATCCACTCTTCAAAAGCGTGGATATACGAGTCTTGTTTGGTTGTGTCCCAGACAACAATGCTACAATTAGTTTCATCTATCGAATCAGTTGAGCTATTTGTTTGTCATGTTATATTTTGAGATTTATTTATATTCAAAATATAAATTCTGTTATTCACATCAAATGTGTTTATCTTAATATCATCTTTATAAAATAAAACACTTTAGTGTTCTAGAATATAAGGTTCACCCGCAGCGGGTCAAACACTGATATAAAGATAATGTATCTAGTCAAACTAGTTACATTATAACAGTTTCCTAATTTAAGTACACACCCGAAGGTAGTTCATAAACTTAGGTACCTGCGGTTAAAAAAGTGACTTTCGTCCCGTTTTCAATTCACAGATAAATCTCTATTGAAGTCAGTATCCTGTTCAAAACAGATTCGGAACATCAATACATGTATTTATGTATCACACTAAGTATTTAAAATCTAATTTTAATACTAGTAGTGAACATAATGTTGACAAACATATTTGAAGTCAGAGCCTTGCTCGTCTTCAATTCCTTCATATCTGCATTGTCCAAACGGCAGTCACGCTTCCGCGATCCCGTTGGCAACAATTTAGGCAGACATTTTGGGATATGTCATTTATCTTCCCAGAAGATTATAATGATATTGCCTTTGCCCTTTTCCACATTCCAGTAGCCTTTGGCCAAGCCTCAGGTTCCTAGAATATCGTAGTAAGGTGCGCCTTGCCACTTGCCTAATTGCAAACTTTGACTTTGTCTCCTTGAGAATAGTCATTAACTCTCCAAGAGTTATCAATTGCAATTTTAGTACGTCTAAAATCTAAACATAGATTTATGAATATCCTTCAATTTCGTCATCATACTTTTAAGGATCTAATCCTTAGTTCTGATTCAGAAATTAAGGAGTCTACTGCGACAAGCTTAATGGATTAAGCACTTAAGTTATCATTACATAAATATTCCAAAGATTATGCTCTACTATTTGCTTAACTCCGGGATTAGGCATAATATATTATTTTATCAAATAAAATAACGTTATTTTTTCCAGGACCATTCTGAAATAATTCCCAATTTGAAAATTATAGTCGTTTAAATACATTTTCACCCAAAATTATGTTTTAAACACTAATCTTTCATTTATCTTGATTCTAATAGTCCAACTATTAATCAACGATTTGTGGTACTATTTATTATAATGATTATTATAGTCCAACTATATAATCAAATATAATTTAAATTAATTAACCTCAATTACATTGATTACTATATCCAATTATAAAATCAACTGTAAATTGAAATTAATTAATTCAAATATATTGATTACTATAATCCAATTATATAATCAACTATAATACAGTCCAACTACTTTATTAAAAAACAACATTTAAATATTAGTCCAACTAACATTTAATTGCTTTGACGAATTGATATTTGTTTGAGCGCGTATGGCGAGTAATTGAACGAGTATTGCAAATTCAATTCTTGCCTCCCACTATTTTTCTGCGAGCCTCTAACCCTCTGTCGAGTACTCGGGAAATCGCGTTTCCTAGTGGGCTAGGATCCCGTTAAATATCACACAATCTTGACTTTGGCCAACAAATTGTATGAAAATTAACTAGGTAGATCTCTAAGATCAATTGGATCCAATCCAATTCCTATATCCGGTAGGGGGACATCCAAGTCCGAAACATATATCTTATATATGCCAATACATCTAATGTATTACCTAACCTTTTTCCTTTGAATCAACTAAGCCTTGGCTTTGGCACAACAAACTTAGTGATCCCAGTCAAGCGCGACCCATTGACCACGGAAAGCATCGTAATCAATGTCGTTGGACAAGAAGTGGTCTTGACTTTGGCCAACAAACCACAACTTGGACAAGACACCAATATGGAACAAAGCCTTCGTGATTCAAACACATCCTCGATGGACAAAGGCCTTGACTTTGGCCAACAAGCCAATGCAAGTCTCGGATCTTCAGTGAGAATCACTCAATAGAAGGAAAAACGCTTAATATTTTGCGAGGGTTTTTCGAGTGCAAATTGACAACCAATTTATTATCTTTGTTAAGGTCTCATCATCATACACCCTTAAACATGCATTCTAAACACATAATAAAGCACGTATAATAAAATAATAATGATATGCGGATGGATACGTTACACATTGATCCTAGATCAAATCACTCAATTTCTCTCTCCCGCTAGCACATGTATTTACTTCTACTCGTTACACTACACTTATAAAGAAACCTCATTTACATTGAGGGGAATAGGTGAGAATAGAATACAAAGAATATGGAGGTATAAGGCTGGACACGCAGGTCCAATTTAATAAATCAAATTTATTACAAAAATTTCTAAAATTGTCCCACCCATCTAATATCTATCCGATATACATTATTCATGCATGGCAACCATGTATTCACACAAGCATGTTATCAATCAATCTAATCAAATTAATTAATCTGATAATTAGTGATCATCCAATGTTCAAACAACGATTTGATTTTGCGCGAGTCAAACTCGTTTTGCGAATAAGTACTCAAAGTACCAATTCTCGAATTAAATTAAACTACATCATTAAATCCAATTTAATATTTATTTAATCCTAATTCATTATTTAATTCCAAATTAAAAATACACTTTATTAATAAACCTTTACGACTTAAATTCCAAATTTAATCGCTACGGGTCTCAAAGCCCGATTACGTCCAACGTAAATTTAATTAAAGTCCAATGGGCTTTTAATTAATTTCTTAAGGCGTGGACTTTTGGTCAACTCGGGTTAAACCGAATAACCAAAATCCAATCCGGGAATTACCCCATAACCCTAGAAATCAATCTTGGCCCATTAGGCCCAATTAAACTATAAAGGTTCATTAATTCGCATTTGTGCTTTATGGAAGCGGTTTTGGGCCTAATTGGATCCAACCAACTTTGCCTAAACCAACTTTGTACAACAAAGCCCAATAAGCCCAATAACAACATAACAAGCCCAAATCCAATTTTAAGCCCAACTAATTTAATTCAAAAATTCCAAATTTCTCAATTAAATTACCTAAAGTGTATAGCATTTTTAATTACCCAAATAAATATTTCCAAAACACCAAATTTGTCTAATTAATCATGCTTATCATCATTGAATCATGTCCAACATAATTTGACAAAAACCAAACCCAATAAACCATGCTATATTCTAGGCAATTTGGGGAAAATAATGCCCAATTTGAATTCAATCCAATTAAACATAAAATCAATATCCCCAATTGATTATAACTCATCCAATGAATCAAAAAATCAAAATTCCAAGACAATTTAGGGTTTATGTTTTTCGGCCAACACACTAAAATTGGGGAAAATTGTTCCAAACACTTTTTCATCAAATTGATCCAATCAATCATCAATTCAACAACATTTAAGCATACTAATTCATCCAATTTCATTAAATCATGCCTAAATTCGTTTTACCCAATTTTAACCCTAAAATCAATTTCATGCTTTCAAAGGCTCTAATACCATTGTTGGTCTACTTTAAGCTTCCCAAGATCATTGCAAGCAAGAAAATAACATGTGAATACAATCATAGGAGGTGCAGAAAACTCACAATGAACAGATTGGATGCATGTGGTGATGAACCAATACGAACTGCCCTCCTCCATGTTGCTCGGCAATGAGCTGCTCAAAGTGTGGACTGCACGGCAGTGGGTGGTTTCCCTCCTCCAAGAATCGGCCATGGGTGATCCTCCATGGAAGTTCCAACTTGTGTTGATTCCTTGCTCATGAAAACACTTCCCTATCACCTTGGTATATCTCCAATGGTGTGCTAGCACTTGTGATGTTCTTTGCCACAAAAATCATCACATCTCTTCATTCCTCATTCGGTCAAACCAGAAGAAATATGGCCATTCGGCCTTGAGAGAAGAATAGGAGCATTTTGCTCCAAAACCGTGAAGAGAGAGAGAGAAAATAATAAAGTGTATTAGGTTTTTATATTTCCAAAATAATTAACCATTTACCACTTTTTAATTTCAAAAAGACAAGCATTAAATGCTTTTAATCAATACACATCAACTCACATCAATCAATTGTCAACTTGTCACATCACTCAATTAAACGATTACGCCTAGCGAAATCACTATTCACGTCGATAATGAAATAATTCTAAATTAACTCGTTCGCCCGAATTAAAATCTAATTTTAATTCCGCGTCGAAATCCAATTCATTTAATATATCGAATATATTATTTTATCGATTAATTCCAAATTAATCATTTTTCTCTCTCTTAATGATATTTTATACCAGATAAAATATCTCCACAATTAATCCCAAATTAATTTTCTCTCTTTAAATTAATCACAGATTAATTAAAGTGCGAGTCATTCCTCATCGGTGAATCTTCGGGAAGCGACCCATGAGATCCCCGGATATGTTGGCAGTAAATCGGGTCGTCGGACTATCCGAACACGTAAGTACCTAGTACTACGTTTACACCGATTCACAAGACAAGGTTGGCTTCTAGCAAAGCGCCATGCCTACCCAATTCTCAGGAAACATGCTTACAGGAATAAACGATCTATATCAGGTGTAGTTACGTGGTATTGCGTATTTCTGTCCAGTATCAGATGATCACGTGCTAGGGTTGGGGCTGGAATTGTGTCTGCCCCGTACGAAGCACATATTGGATGTCTGGTAACTAGTCTCTATATCGGATAACTATGACCTAGTCATATTATCCCGATGATTGCAGTACTTAAGAGAACCAGTACCGTATCCTACGTGACCATCATCACCATATGACTGGAGTGACACTTCCGTCTTGACATCACACCAACACACTACGATTCTCAATATACCCAGCATTGGCGTACACATAACCTGTTAAAGCCCTGGACGATCGCAACCAAAGTATATTGATTGTCGCAAGTATTAGCAGTGCTAGTCTCAGGTTAAGACCAAATACACCTACCCTGATTTCGGACTTATATAGATACATAGTCATACTACCAATGGAATTCCGATGGAGTCTATCCAGAGCGAAGCTGTTTCCCGTACCATCGGTAAAATACAACCTCCTATTACACTTGCATGAGTATCCTATACCCAAATATATGAGAACTATGCCGTTGTGCCCTCACAACGCGCACAAGTGTCTTTTACGTATTTATCGATGTCCAATCTCGATAATACTCTGACTAGGGATATTTAATGATTTATCCTTCATGGACTGATACTGTGTCATATCATTCTCCGTCCAGGAACAAATCATAGGGACCTCCTATCATTTATACATCTAGGTGATCTAATCACAAATGATAAGAGTGCAATCTCCTTTGTCACATAGTTAATTTGTACAACAACACCATGATCTGTACAAATAGTGACGTTATGGGTCATAATTGTCCAACAGTGTCTCCATACGAGACTCATCATCGGGACTTATATGCAAAAATGTAGTGCCTACACTGTCGAGGCTAATGGTGGTTCATTCTTATTGGTTACTTTCTAGATCTCTACTCTTTCTACAGGCCACAACTATGACATTTGATCTTACTATTCGTACTGGTGCTTTTTGTTAACTTCTTAGTGTCTCTAATCTCATGGGTCTGTTTCTTACGTTCGTAAAGGTTTCTACTATGTTTAGTCTATTTTTGTGTACTTCTACTAGCACTATAAGCCTCGTGCTGACTTTTTTAGATTCTCGAATTATGTTGGGTTATCTTCTTTCTAACTTCGGAAACTTCCTTGGACCTTTTCTGGGTGATCTATCTTTCAATGTCTTCTATTTCTGTCTTAGGATATACCATCATCAGGATTCCTTACGGTTGTCTTTATCTATGCTAGTTAAGGATGGGGTAAGAATTTCACATCTCAACAGATGTCGACGTTCTCATTCTGGTATCCTATTTCTTAGTAGAGTCTATTACTCATGTAGGATAGGTATGAGATAGACTCTGTCACGACAGTTTCTTTAACTGGTATTACTGAGAAGTGAGAATCTGAGTAGATTAGGGCCTTATCTATATCGGATTTCTTGGTTAAGACAACTAATCTTCTTTCCTTACAACATTCATTTTATTTGCTTATGAGCCTGGGTTTGGGTGGCTAGAATCTCTACGTCTTTTTGGTATCTCAAGTCTATTAGGAGTTTCCACAGCTAAATCATATTTCTTATTTCTTTTAACATTCTAACTATCCTTCATTATCTAGGGAACTTGCTACCTATATGAGGTGCTCAAAGGCTGTTGGATCTCCTTGAAAGAATTTTCTGATGAGGGAAAGAATCTTACTTGAGTCTACCTCACATTTTATTCTTGCTCATGTTACTATATTCCCCCTTATTACTATAAGTTCTAACATTTTCTTTATTATCTCATTATGTATCTCAACCTTTTATTGCCTCTGGTTGCTTTAAGTACATGTACATTATTTCTTACTTTTCTTATAGTTTTCTCTTTCTCTTTTTACACCCCTGGGTGGATATTCTTAGAACTTTCTATCTAGTTTCGTAACTTATCTTGAAATTTTGATAATAAATCGAGATAACTATGGAAGGATTCTCTGTTGGGACAAGGATTATGGTTGCTTTCATTAGGAAGAATATTCAAATAGCTTGGTAATTCTTACTAACCTGTCTATAAGGCTTGAGGACATACTCGAGGATCAGATACTGGAGAGGTAATACCTCGTATATGAGTACCCCGGGCATACTACACATACAAGACCCCAACACTCTACCCATTTCAGTCACTGACTCCATAGACCATGCACTGATACCAACTTTATAACATCCCCCTCTCGGAGATACTACTGGTAGGGAATAGGCTGACATATCCCATTAAGCCTCTGACTCTCTAATTGTGATTGACACTACTAATCTAATCACAAATATAAACTCGTGTATGAGACCATTGCCCAAATCAACAACATAAATACATATTAATACTCATACTATATACTCAATAATACTTCACACTCTGTTTATGAACACTTTTAACACATTACGCACACTTATACATTATCAATGTCTGACATGTAACTTTACTTTGACACTGTTTGTGCTGAACCTCTCCACTTAACTTGGTTGACTCAAACACTCTAGTGATTTCCATCAGTATTCATCATCTCGAGCTCGTCCTTCAGGTATACCTATAAAATAGACACACTGGGAGTGATGGGGTTAGATCATTTGAATGACCTAGTGAGTGGACAGTAAAAACAGAAACTAAAATACTTTATGAAAAATTCATTTTTCTGAAATCAAAATTATATCAAGGAAAGCTGATCTTTTCTGAAAAATCTTTCGTATCTGAAAGCCAATCTTTTTTTGTGAAACTTTTCTGGAAACTCTTTCTTTCTGTGTGAAACCTTTTCTTTCGGTAAAACTTTTTCATAAAACCATTCTCCTTAAAGTCTTTCTTAAAATTGCTCTTTCAAAACCCTTTCGTAAAACTGATGTATCTGTAAATCATATATCTAAAAATCTATGGAAAACATGTTGCATGGGGGCGTTATGTTTCGCCATCCCCCCATACGCCTAACTAATGGTCATGGGATGTTATGTCTCGCCATCCCCAAGCTACTGAACTAGAGCCAGGTGTGAAAATCCATGTCATTGGGGCGTTACATCTCGTTGTCCCCCAATGCATGCCACCATCATGTCCATGAATCTAGGGTCTAGGGGCGTTACGTCTCGTCATCCCCCTAACCCTGAAATCTAGGATCTAAGGTCGTTATGTATCAGCGTCCCCCTATTTATGCTCTACATGTGCACATGTTTAATCCGTCAATTCCATAAGTCACATATGAGGTGGGTTTTTCCCCCAAGCCTCTAAAAATCATAATAGTCATACTATTAAAATTGAAACTTTCTCAAAACTTTCTTATTCAAAAAATAAGTGGAAATAAACTTGGCTAACACCCTATGTGTTTAAAAGTAAGTCTCATATTAAAAACAAATAAGTAAATCTCAACTTGATAAGAAAAAGTCCACTAACAGGTTCAGAACTTGGTGGTGATGCATTGGGACAGTGACGGAACCGCGTCTCATGGTGATGATCTAGAATTTGAAAAAAAATTCATTACTACCAAGGTTGCGAATTATATCTTTGCATAATAAATTGTTGGACAAAATGACCCATAACGTCACTATTTGCACAGATCATTGTGTTGTAGCAAATTAACTATGTGACAAGGAAATTGCACTCTCATCTTGTGATTAGATCACCATAGATTATAAATGAAAGAGGACGAGAGGTCCCTATGATTAGTTCCTAGACTGAGAATGATATGAGACAATATCAGTCCCCGAAGGTTTAATCATTAAATATCCCTAGCCGGAGTATTATCGAGACTGGACATCGATAATGGGAATAGGCTAGTATTGCACTTGTGTGCGTTGTGAGGGCACAACGGCATAGTTCTCATATATATAAGTTTCAGATACTTATGCAAGTGCGATATGAGGTCGTGTTTCACCGATGGTACGGGAAACAGCTTCGCTCTGGATAGACCCATCGGAATCCCATTGGTATTATGACTATGTGTCTATGGGAGGCCGAAATCAAGGTAGGTGTGTATAGTCTTAACCTGAGACTTACATCGCTAATACTTGCGATAATCGGTAGACTTTGGTCTTGGTGGTACAGGGCTTTAACTGGTTCTGCGTACACCACTTCTAGGTTTATCAGAGAGTCGTAGTGTATTGGGGTGTGATGTCAAGACGAAGTATCACTCCAGTCATAGTGGAGATGATGTCACGCAGGATACGGTATTAGTGCTCTTAAGTGATGGCCGGCCATCGGGATATTATGACAAGGTCATGTATATCCGATTATAGAGACTAGTTACCAGACATTCGACATGTGCTTCGGACGGGGCAGACACTTATCCAACCCCAGCCCTAGCACGTGACTATCCGATACTGGGCTGATATACGCAATACTACGGTATACTACACTTGATACAGATTTATATATTCCTGTAAGAATATTTCTGGAGAATTGGGTAGGCATGGCGCTTTGCTAGAAGCCAACCTTGTCTTGTAAATCGGTATAAACGTAGTACGAGGTACTTACGTGTTCGGATAGTCCGACGACCGAATTTACTGCCAACATATCCGGAGATCTCATGGGTCGGTTCCCAAAGATTCACCGATGATGTATGACTCACACTTTAATTAATCTGGGATTAATTAGAAGAGAGAGAAAATTAATCTTGGATTAATTCGATGAGAGAGAAAATTAATCTGGGATTAATTACAGAGATATTTTATCTCGGATAAAGTATCGTTAAAGAGAGAGAACGATTAATTTGGAATTAATCGATAAATTAATATATTTGATATATTAAACGAAATTGGATTTCGACGCGGAATTAAAATTAGATTTTAATTGGGGCGCGAACGAATTAATTTAGAATTAATTCGTTAGCGACGTGAATAGTGATTTCGCTAGGCGTAATCATTTAATTACGACGCGACAGAAAATTCGTTAATTTGGAATTAGCGAACCCGAGCCCGAGAGTGATTTCGAGCGCATTCGCATTTAGAATTCGAGCGCGGCACGCAAGTCACGTCAAGCGTCAAATCGCTAGTCGCATCAATTGTCAAATCACTTGTCACTTTGAGTGATGTGATATGACATGACATGTTGTCACTTTATTAAAGTGACTTGATGTGAAAAAGTGATAGATGATTGAAAAGCACTTTTTGCCTTTTTGACTTTTGCTTTTTTGAAAAGTAAAATGAATTGTTTATAGAAATAAAAAGTGGTAAATGGCTTTAATTAATTTTTGGAAAATATAAAAAGCTTTTACACTTCTCTCTCTCGGGTGGTTCACGATTTTGTGAAGCTTTATTTTCCCTCTCATTTTTTCTCTTCTTCCTCACGGATTGGAGCCGATCCTTCTCTCCATTTTTCTGGTTATGGCCGAATTAATGAGAAGCAATAAAGAAGAAGAAGTGCTAGCACACACCATGGGTCATTACAAGGTGATAGGGAAGCGAATTTATGAGCATGGAAAAGCTTGAAGCTTGGAGTTTCAATGGAGTCTCACATGGCCGATTCTTGGAGGGACTTTGGAGGTCAAAACCGAGCTGCCCACTGCTTGAAGAAGCCACTGTCGAGCATGGAGAGAGGCAGAAAACGCATCTTGTTCTTCGCATCTCAAACCGTTCAATGTGAGTATGTATTCCGCCTTACTTCTTTGATGTGTTCATGCGAATTTTATGCTTGATTTCATGATCTTGGGACCTATATTAGAACTCAACAATGGTATCTTGAGCTTTGATCAAGCATGAAAAAGTTAGGGTTAAAATTGGGTAAACTCGATTTAGGCATGATTTGGTTGAATTGTTTGATGAAGTATGCTTGAATGAGGTTGAATTGAAGTTGTGTATGATCAATTTCATGAAATTGGATTGGATTCAATTTTCCCTAAATTTTGGGCATGACAAATTGGGTAAAATCAATTGAAGCATGATTTGATTAAATTGATTGATTAAGTATGCTTAAATGTTGTTGAATTAAAGATTGATTGGATCAATTTGAAGAAATTATGTTTGGAACAAATTTCCCCAATTTTTTATGTTGGCATAAAGTGACAAATTTGGGCAAACTTGATTTTGAGCATATTTTGTGAAATTGGATGAATGAGAATGCTTAAAGTATGTTTAATTTAAGATTGATTGGATCAATTTGTTGAAATTGTGTTTGGAACAAATTTCCCCAAATTGCTTATGTTGGCCGAAATTAAAGAACCCTAAATTTCTTGGTGATTTGTTTTGTTTGATCATTGGATGACTTAAAATAATTGGGTAATGTTGTTTTGAAGTTCAATTTGATTGAATTTTGATTTGGAACATTTTTCCCAAATTAAAGTGGCTTGGCCGAATTCAATTGAATTTGAAATTCATTGTGTTTTTTTATTTTAATTCATTGGATGATTGAATTGATTTGGGAAATGATGATTGTGGATTCGATTGGATTGAAAGCGAATCGGATTTGAAAAACCCCTAATTGCCGAGAACAAAAGCATGTAAATTGGGTTTGATTTTATAAATTGTGTTGGACACTATTTAATGTTAAAGTGCATGATTAAGTATGCTAATTGATGTTTTAGAAATATTAATTGGGTGGTTAATTGTGTATTACACTTAGGTTAATTAATTATGGAATTTAGAATTTTATAAGTTAATTAATTGGGCTTATTTTTGGAAATTGGGCCTTTAAGGTGTGATTGGGCTTTTGGGCTTTGTTGTACAAAGTTGAGTTTAGGCAAATTTGGTTGGATCCAATTGGGCCTAAAACCGCATCCATAAAGTCCAATTATGACTTAATGGACCTTAATTATTTAATTGGGCCTAATGGGCCAAAATTGATTTCTGGGCTTATGGGGTAACTCCCGGATTGGATTTTGGTTGTTCGTTTTGACCCGAGTTGACCAAAAGTCCACGCCTTATAGAAATTAATTAAAAGCCCATTGGACTTTAATTAAATAAACATTAGATGTTAATCGGGCTTTGAGACCCGTTGCGATTAAATTTGGAATTTAAGTCGTAAAGGTTCGTTAATAAAAGTGTAATATTTAATTTGGAATTAAATAATGAATTAGAATTAAATGCGTATTAAATTGGATTTAATTATGTAGTTTAATTTAATTCAAGAATTCGTACTTTGAGTACTTATTCGCAAAACGAGTTTGACTCGAGCAAAAATCAAATCGTTGTTTGAACATTGGATGATCACTAATTATCAGATTAATTAATTGGATTAAATTGATTGATAACATGCTTGTATGAATACATGGTTGCGATGCATGAATAATGTATATCGGATGGATATTAGTCGGGTGGGACAATTTTGGAAATTGTAATAAATTTGATTTATTAATTGGACCTGCGTGTCCAGCCTTATCACCTCTATACTCTTTGTATTCTCTTCTCACCTATTCCCCTCAATGTAAATGAGGTTTCTTTAGAAGTGTAGTGTAACGGGTAGAAGTAAATACATGTGCTAGCTTTGGAGAGAGAAAATGAGAGATTTGATCTAGGATCAATGTAAAGTATCCATCCGCATATCATTATTATTTTATTTCATATACGCTTTATTATGTGTTTAGAATGCATGTTTAAGGGTGTATGATGATGAGACCTTAATAAAGATAATAAATTGGTAGCCAATTGCACGCGAAAAACCCTCGCTCAATATCAAGTTTTTTCCTTCCATTGAGTGATTCTCACTCAAGATCCGAGATTGGCATTGGGTTGTTGGCCAAAGTCAAGCCCTTTGTCCGTCGAAGATGTGTTTGAATCACGAGAGCTTTGTTCCATATCGGTGTCTTGTCCAAGTTGTGGTTTGTTGGCCAATTCAACCACCACTTCTTGTCCATCGACATTGATTACGAAGCTTTCCATGGTCAATGGGTCACACTTGACTGGGATCACTAGGTTTGTTGTGCCAAAGCCAAGGCTTAGTTGATTCAGAGGAAAAAGGTTAGGTAATACATTGGATGTATTGGCATATATAAGATATATGTTTAGGATTTGGATATCCGCCTACTGGATCTAGGAATTGGATGGGATCCAATTGATCTTCGAGATCTACCTAGTTAATTATCATACAATTTGTTGGCCAAAGTCAAGATTGTGTGATATTTAATGGGATCCTAGCCCACTAGGAAACACGGTTTCCCGAGTACTCGACAGAGGGTTAGAGGCTCGCCGAAAAATAGTGGGAGGCAAGAATTGAATTTGCAATACTCGTTCAATTACTCGCCAAGAATTGAATTTGCAATACTCGTTCAATTACTCGCCATACGCGCTCATTAAAATTATTTCGTCGTTAGATTAAATGTTAGTTGGACTAATATTTAAATTGTTGTTTTTATAAATAGTTGGACTGTATTATATTTGATTATATATAATTGGATTATATTAATCAATATATTTGAATTAATTAATTTCAGTTTACAGTTGATTTTATAGTTGGACTATAGTAATCAATGTAATTGAGGTTAATTAATTTAGATTATATTTGATTATATAGTTGGACTATTATAATCATTATAATAATTAGTACCACAAATCGTTGATTATATAGTTGGACTATTAGAATCAAGATACAAAATTGAAAGATTAATGTTTAAGACATAATCCTGGGCGAAAATGTATTTAAACGGTTTTATTTTTCAAATTGGGAATAAATTTCAGGATGGTCCTGGAAAATAATAACTTATTTTATTTGATAAAATAACGTATTATGCCTAAGCCTGGAGTTAAGCAAATAGTAGAGCATAATCTTTGGAAGATCATGTAATGATAACTTAAGTGCTTAATCCATTATGTTTGTCATAATTATGTTCACAGCAAGTATTAAAATTGGATTTTAGATACTTAGTGTGGTACATAAAATATATATATATTGATGTTCAGAATCTATTTTGAACAGGATACTGACTTCAATTGAGATTTATCTGCGAATTGAAAACGGGACGAAAGTTGATGTTTTAACCGTAGATATCTGAATTTAGGAACTACCTTCGGGTAAGTACTTAAATTTAGAAACTGTTATAATGTAGCTAGTTTGACTAAAAATATTATCTCTATATCGCGTATAACCAGCTGCAGGTGTACCTTTATATTCTAGAACACTAAAGTGTTTCATTATATAAAGATGATATTGAGATAAACACATTAGATGTGAATAACAGAATTTATATTTTGAATATAAATGATATCTCAATTATATAACATGACAAATAAATAGCTCAAATTGATTTGATCAGTTAAGAAACTTAATTGTGTCATAGTTGTCAGGGACACTACTAAACAAGAATCGTATATCCGCACTTTTGAAGAGCGGGTACTAGGACTGATTTGATTCCATTCAAATAAAGTCTACGAATCTAGTCTATTTGGGCAAAGTGCCTAAAACACTATTTACTTGGTAAAAGTGTAAATGCCACCGATCTGTTAGCCCTACTTCATAGTGAAGCAAGTGGGCCCATGTCTAGCTAGGCTAGATATGGATATGAATATTTCGTGACCTGTACGGATGTGGCATCGCGTATAGTTATGTGTTTCTTTTGAAACACAAATCAGAAACTTTTAGAGTTTCGACACGAAATAGAAAAACAGATCGGCTAAAGTATTAAACCGTCATGGTAAGACTGTAATGGAAAATACTTAAGCAATAAGTTTCTAGTTTTTATGAAAGAGTATAGTATTCTTTCAAATAAGGACTCCTCCCGGAATACGTCAGTTTGACGGTGTGTCCGAACGGATTAACCGAATTTTGTTAGACATAATAAGGTTAATCACGAGTCGCTCTGAGCTACCATTTCCTTCAACGTATAAGCTTTAAACAGTGCAAGAACTTATTTTGAATAAGGTTCCATAATAATCTGTTTGACAGATATCATATTAGATATTAAAGGGAATGATAATACGTCATTTCTTGGAAATGATATTCCCATAAAATAAATATCGGTGAAAGCTTGGCTTTCGCAATACTCTCCTAGAAACCGTACATTAAAAAATGTACGAGACCTGGTGTATCATACGCTTTGAGCATATGGATTCACAAACAGGCCAATCCGAGTGATAGTCACTGGATTGATGTTAAGAACATCCGTTAGTATCTTAGAGAACTAAGGATGCTTTCTTAGTCTATGGAGAATGAGAACTTGAAGTGACTGGGGTCACAGTAGCAAGTTTCCTATAACCGATAAAGACGACTAAAAGTCGCAAACGGTACTATATAGTTTGAATAACGGTACAGTGAGCTGGAAATCTTCCAAGTAAGATACTGTTACCAAATAAACAACAAATGCAGGTTGTTGCTGCAGCTGAAGCAGCAATAGAAGTCATTTGGGTCGATACAAATCTAATTAGATTAGATATAGTTCTGTTAGCAGCTGAGCTAGGCGTCAGCACAGGCTAAAGAATTAATGGTCTCATCAACGATCCAGATACATACTTAGATACTCATCTGATTCATTCGGATCATATATCGTGGCGATGTGATGATCGAATAAATCGCATCAAGATGATAATCATGCAAATCCGCTGACGAATGCATTTCTCAGCAGATTGAGCCAACCGTACATAGTTCGGGTGTAGGACACTTGAGTGACTGGCTATGTGCCAAGTGGGAGATTGTTGGACAAAATGACCCATAGCGTCACTATTTGCACAGATCATTGTGTTGTAGCAAATTAACTATGTGACAAGGAAATTGCACTCTCATCATTTGTGATTAGATCACCATAGATATATAAATGAAGAGAGGTCCCTATGATTAGTTCCTAGACTGAGAATGATATGAGACAGTATCAGTCCACGAAGGTTTAATCATTAAATATCCCTAGCCGGAGTATTATCGAGACTGGAAATCGATAATGCGGAATAGGCTAGTATTGCACTTGTGTGCGTTGTGAGGGCACAACGGCATAGTTCTCATATATATAAGTATCGGATACTTATGCAAGTGCGATAGGAGGTCGTGTTTCACCGATGGTACGGGAAACAGCTTCGCTCTGGATAGACCCCTCGGAATCCCATTGGTATTATGACTATGTGTCTATGGGAGGCCGAAATAAAGGTAGGTGTGTATAGTCTTAACCTGAGACTTACATCGCTAATACTTGCGATAATCGGTAGACTTTGGTCTTGGTGGTACATGGCTTTAACCGGTTCTGCGTACACCACTTCTGGGTTTATCAGAGAGTCATAGTGTATTGGGTGTGATGTCAAGCAGAAGTATCACTCCAGTCATAGTGGAGATGATGTCACGCAGGATACGGTATTAGTGCTCTTAAGTGATGGCCGGCCATTGGGATATTATGACAAGGTCATGTATATCCGATTATAGAGACTAGTTACCAGACATCCGACATGTGCTTCGGACGGGGCAGACACTTATCCAGCCCCAGCCCTAGCACGTGACTATCTGATACTGGGCTGATATACGCAATACTACGGTATACTACGCTTGATACAGATCTATTTATTCCTGTAAGAATATTTCTGGAGAATTGGGTAGGCATGGCGCTTTGCTAGAAGCCAACCTTGTCTTGTAAATCGGTATAAACGTAGTACGAGGTACTTACGTGTTCGGATAGTCCGACGACCGAATTTACTGCCAACATATCCGGAGATCTCATGGGTCGGTTCCCAAAGATTCACCGATGATGTATGACTCGCACTTTAATTAATCTGGGATTAATTAGAAGAGAGAGAAAATTAATCTGGGATTAATTCGATGTGAGAGAAAATTAAACTGGTATTAATTACAGAGATATTTTATCTCGGATAAAGTATCGTTAAAGAGAGAGAACGATTAATTTGGAATTAATCGATAAATTAATATATTTGATATATTAAACGAAATTGGATTTCGACGCGGAATTAAAATTAGATTTTAATTCGGGCGAACGAATTAATTTAGAATTAATTCGTTAGCGACGTGAATAGTGATTTCGCTAGGCGTAATCATTTAATTACGACGCGACAGAAAATTCGTTAATTTGGAATTAGCGAACCCGAGCCCGAGAGTGGGTTGCGAGCGCATTCGCATTTCGAAATCGAGCGCGGCACGCAAGTCACATCAAGCGTCAAATCGCTAGTCGCATCAATTGTCAAATCACTTGTCACTTTGAGTGATGTGATGTGACATGACATGTTGTCACTTTATTAAAGTGACTTGATGTGAAAAAGTGATAGATGATTGAAAAGCACTTTTTGCCTTTTTGACTTTTGCTTTTTTGAAAATTAAAATGAATTGTTTAATAGAAATAAAAAGTGGTAAATGGCTTTAATTAATTTTTGGAAAATATAAAAAGCTTTTACACTTTCTCTCTCTCGTGTGGTTCACGATTTTATGAAGCTTATTTTCCCTCTCATTTTTTCTCTTCTTCCTCACGGCTTGGAGCCGATCCTTCTCTCCATTTTTCTGGTTATGGCCGAATTAATGAGAAGCAATAAAGAAGAAGAAGTGCTAGCACACACCATGGGTCATTACAAGGTGATAGGGAAGCGAATTTATGAGCATGGAAAAGCTTGAAGCTTGGAGCTTCAATGGAGTCTCACATGGCCGATTCTTGGAGGGACTTTGGAGGCCAAAACTGAGCTGCCCACTGCTTGAAGAAGCCACTACCGAGCATGGAGAGAGGCAGAAAACGCATCTTGTTCTTCGCATCTCAAACCGTTCAATGTGAGTATGTATTCCGCCTTACTTCTTTGATGTGTTCATGCGAATTTTATGCTTGATTTCATGATCTTAGGACCTATATTAGAACTCAACAAAAATTTATTTGCTATTTTTTTTATAACTCATCCTCTCCATGTTACTAACATCTTAGGATGGTCTAATAATTTTTACTACGCTCGTTCGAGGATCTCACTAGCTACTTCGCAAAACTCCATATTCTGCCCTCATTCCAGAACAATTCAGTTCACTATTACAGAATTTGAAAATTCGGTGCGCTTAATCCGAGTTGAATTAGGAGCTGAAGTTTTATCAAAATACTCACTTTTGTGTCTAATTTTGTCGGCTTTTACGGATCATTATTTTGATTCCTAGAATTCAAGTTATAAATTTTTCTTTATGCTCTATTCTGTTAACACAAAACCAGTGGACTACTGCAGTGCGGACAAGTTTAAAAATTCAGTGCGACATCGTCTTAAGTATAAAAATTCTGAATTTTGGATATGTTATTCACAATCATTTCTAGTTGATCGGCGTAAATACACACGTATAACGCAAGCGCACGTATCGTTCAAGTAGTATAAAAATATCGATCTGTAGGTGATTGTCGGCACCGTAGGATGATGACACGTGGCATGGCGCATGTTAGCAGATCGGCTGTGATGGTGACACATGGCACAACGCATGTTAGTAAAGTCAAACTTTTATCAGATTTTGATTTGTGGACCCGGCGCACGTTAGCACTGTTTGGCGCACTTTAGGCGTCACGACCCCGAAGGTCTTGGCGTCGCGACGCGGAAAACTACCAAAATACTTTTTTCGTCCAATTTCCACTGTTTTGGCCCAAATCACCTCCAAAGTGTCCTGAAACTTTATTTATCTACAAAATAACACAAAGCACATCGAACTATTCACAAAACTCAAGAAACTATACAAAATATTAGGTTAAATGAGTGGGAAATAGTGATAGATTTACCACTCATCACACCCTCAAACCTAACATATTGTTAGTCCTCGAGCAAAACACAAAATAAAAAAACATAATAAAATTTAACTAAGCCACTTTCGTAGGGATCACGGTTGTATTTAGCTTATGCAACAAGCCATTAAACCCCTAGGTGTCCCTAGTGGACGAGTTATAGTATCGTGAGGGTTTACATCATTGATACCCACAAACATTTTACAAAAGTAAAAAGGTAGTGAAACTAATGCACACAAAAGCAAAAAGACAAACGAAAAGAGAATAAAGATGTTAGTGACTAATCAAGTGAAACTTCTACTCCAAGTTACTAGTTGTTTTGTTTCATTCTAAATTACTGAATAAGTAAATTCTCCGATTATATTTACCATTCTTCATATACACAGCTAACATAATATTAAACAACTCATTTTTACTCACAACAGTCATAAGTGTAGTTGATAAGAGAGTAATATTTTTGTCCTAAAGTTTTATCAGATTTCACACCTTTTTGCAGCAATGGAATAATTTTTCAGATTTTTCAGATTTTTTCTTTAATTTTTTCTCTATTTTTTTATATACAATATCTTCCATCTATGTAACGAGTGTTGGGTTGGTGGGTCCCAAACCAGTTGGCTTTAGGGCACTAGGTGTTAAGACACCCCTAAGGACTTAATTACTCAGACTTCAGATATTTTTGCAGCATCTTTGATCCATGTAGCGAGCTTTGGGCCAGTGACTCCGAAACCAGTTGGTTTTAGGGCACTAGGTGTTAAAACACCCTTACAGACTTAATAACTATGATCTCAGATGTTTATTTTAATTTTTTTTTACTCCATGGATTTTTTAGATGCTTCCTCCAATTAAATTAGAGCAATGAATATTACAAACTTTTCAATTTTAACTCAATAATTGATGCTGACGTGGCGACACTTGGCAAAGTGACTGTCGGCACCATAGAATTGCGACACGTGGCACTTCCTAATTGGCTGATGATGACGTGGCGGTGAGGTGGCAGTTTGACTCGGTCAACCTGGTGATGTGGACGATGACGTAGCAATGACGTGGAGTGACACGTGGCGACACGTGGCGATGGTAACTGTCGGCACCGTAGGATAATGACACGTGGCATGGCGCCTGTTAGTAGATCAGCTGTGATGGTGACACGTGGCACGGCGCACGTTAGCAAAGTCAAACTTTTCTCAGATTCTGATTTGTGGACCCGGCGCACTTTAGGCGTCGTGACGAGGAAAATTACCAAAATGCCATTTTCATCCAATTTTCACTGTTTTGGCCCAAATCACCTCCAGAGTGTCCTGAAACTTTATAAATCTACAAAATAACACAAAACACATCAAAATATTCACAAAACTCAAGAAACTATACAAAATATTAAGTTAAATGAGTGGGAAATAGTGATAGATTTACCACTTATCACTAGTTCACTCGGAATTTTACGGTTTGTCAATTGGATGTATAACTCAAGTTATAAGTACATTACTAAGACTTGTTAAGGATGTCCTGTAAACTGACTTCACTACCTAACTTGCAAGTTTTTCTACTTTTTCAATTTTATTCACCTTAGCCATATTCTTCAGATTTCCTAGTGTCTATAACATATATTTCTTCATGTCAAATTTATCCGAATAATTATTTTGGTTCATTGGGAAATTTATCGAATTGTTTGTGTGTGAAATGCCCAAATTCAACCAATTTTTCAGCTTTCAATTCCTTGACCATTTCCAATACATTATACAATTTCTATCCATCTTATTCACTCTCTAATCATTTAAATTCATCCCCAAAATAACAAAAATTCAGTCTCCAAAACCTCCATGGACAAATTCCATCCCTTATTGATATCAAAATTTTTCAAACACCACTCAAGCAATTCAACACTAACACACTTCCATCGTCACTATTTTTACATTTCTATCATCAAACAACATTCAATCCTCATCAATCATATTTTAACTATATTTATAAAAAGAAACTCAATCCATGCTCATACTATCATTATACCCTCCAAGACACATGCTAACAACCCTATCAAAGCCAATTAAGCAAATCTAAACCCTACGGTATGCAAAGTGTGAATTTGGGGCTTTATTTTCCAAGATCAAAATTGAAATCCGAAGATAAAAGAGAAATATGAGGTTTCCATCTTGAATCTACCACTTGGCATGAAAAATGGAAGCCTTTAACATGCAAGAATGAAAAAGAAACTCCTCCATTTTCTTTATTTCTTCACATGTTTTTTGGTTGAAAAAGATGATTTTTGTGTAATGAAATGAGTGGTTAAGATGGTTCCACAACACCCAATCTAGGCCATTCTCAAAATTTATTGTAGCAGTCACGTTAATCTTGATTTTTGACTTATTTGTGATTCGATTTTGGAAAACTTTCCAACGTAGAAGTTGTAGGACTCGGTCTTTGCTTTTCGAAAAAATAAGGTTCATAAAAATTAGAGATCATATAAAAACGTTATGGCCTAAATACTATGGGATGTTTGGAATAGAACTTAAAGTAAATTCCGTATCGGAACTGCAAATGATTTATCGAATGTCCTAAATGTAATTCCATTAGCACCTACACGCTTGAGCATGATTTATTTCATTTATGATACCACCCAAAACATAGATCGTCGTTAGAATTACCGGGGTGTTTCAAGTACCAACCCCAGTAAGTATTTACACACTCACCAAAATTACCGCAGAGCCTCAACAAGTAGAAGCATAATCATTTTCCCTCAGATCTTTATAAGATGTGTATATCTATCTCATGACTCTAGAATTCAGTATAGCCCCGATTGAGTATAATTAGTAACCCAGCCGAACATATACAGCTCTTGACAACACCCTAACCAGATCAGTTGAATATATAAGAATCTAAATGAGACATCTTAGCGTACCTTTCCTAAGAGTGGAAACATTTCAGATGTATCTTAAGTTTAGCCAAATTTGGTAAAGCTATCTTAGTTTGTTTCCAAACCTAAGTGTTCAAGAAAGTGAGGACTCACGAAATTCAAGTACCTAAAGAAAAGGTGGAGCATATAACATTCAAATGAGTAACATGTACATTTTATGAGACCATTCTGTTAAGCCAAAAAGGGAAACTAAGAAGAAGAATAAGAGAAACTATCCAGAAATAGGTAACCAAGATAGTATAGTAAGATTTGGAATAAGTTTGTGTTTTGAAGAATTCCCAGTAAAGGGCAATGTGAGTATCGGTAAAGGGCCAAACTAGAAGACAAGCTAGATATTACATTAGGTGGCCCTTTAGCATTAGAATTTCCATATGATAACCCGAAATAGACTTTGATTGCCCTTCCCATTCCAAGTTAGATAACCTTAATAGCGATGGACCATAACTCCATCTTAATGATGTTCTCATAAACAGGTAGACTCGGGATGTAGTGTAACACCATCAAGGCACGACTGAAGTCATGTTTTCCCAAATAACGAAGGCATTACCCTTAGGGTAAGCCATTTAAGGCATATAAATCACGAGAGCCTCAGATACAATAAATAGCACAAAAAGAAGAGAGAGGCTCTAAGAAATAAGGTGGAAGTGGAAATGTTGAGAGGATGCAACAAATAAGAAATTACAAGTCAAATAGTGACAAAAGTACATGAGCAGCAAAATGTATTTTCAATTTTAGGTTCAGCAGTACTACATGCCATTATAAGAATCTAGCTTGCAGCATTAGACATAACTAAAGACGTTAGAGTACCAGAATTTTCCATTTTGGAAATGAAGAATAAGTGTAGCATGAGAAAGATTATGGAGGGTATGACATTGATCTCCCTAAGTGTCAAAATATGGCCGAAATTCCATCAAGTACAGACATGTGCAAAAAAATAGTTAGTACAACTCGTATGCTTCCTCACGTGATGCACCTAGGTAGGAACAAGACAAAGCATAACTCTAAATAATTAACTAGCAGTAGAACATGAATAACGACAAAGGTGACTAGGTACCCAGATGTTTTACCAAACAGTGAATCAAGACAGTATTGTAGAAGAACCACAATGACACTTTAAAACTCAGGTTTTAAGTTGTAAACCATATAAGGTAATTGATGAGCGGAAAATATAACAATATTTACAGCCCCTTTTACCTAATATTTCGTTTAGTTTCTCGGGTTTGATGAACGTTTTGATGTGTTTTAGTTTATTTTGCAGATAAAATAAAATTGGGACTCAAAGGAATCATTTAGGATGAAATGTGGAAGAAATAAGGGCAAAAACTTGACTTGAAATTTTGATTTTGGAGATTGAAAACTTGAAATGGCGTTCTAACGAAGTACAATTTCAGAAATTCCAACTTTGCGCAATTGTCGTATTTGGGCCATAACTTTTTACTCTATTATCAGAATGATGTGATTCAAGTTCCAAATTAAAGACGACTCAAAGTTATACAACTTTGATGTTTATAATAATTTCTAATTCTGAAGGTTCCATGACCAAAATTGATAAAAAATTCGGAAGTATGTTATGTGTAATTATTTCAGTCATTTTCAAAATAAAAAATTGTCAAACTTCCACCAAACATGCTTGCATGTTTGGTGGAGGATTTGGTGCCTTGTTTGGTGCCATGTTTGGTGTCATGTTTGATGCCATGTTTGGTAGAGCAATTGGTGGAGAAATTGGTGGAAGCCTTTAGATTTGCCTATAAATACCAAGCTAAACTATGTAAATTTTTCATGCTTTCTTTGGAGGAATGTCTCCATGAAAACCTAAAGGAAAGTGTCTTGTATATTTATTTAAGTTTTCTTGTATTTTCTTTTTATTTAATTAATAAAATTTTTTGTGTTTTCATTTACAACATGAGCATGTAATCTCATTCTGCTGGGTTGAAAATGTGAGACTTTTAATATAAAAAATTAGATTAATCTCCCTTATTTTAATTAAAATTTGGATTAATTAGATACCGCCTATATGGTCGGTTTATGTGACAACCATATTTACTGCATATATGGCTGGGTTTACATTTTATACGTAGTTTCCGCCTATATGGTCGGTTTAGGTAATAACCTTGTTACCGCCTATATGGTCGGTTGGATTTAATAGAGGCAAATGGAATTACCGCCTTTATGGTCTGGTTAAATATAATTAATTAATCGGTAAACATTGATAATAAGGGAGATTTCTAATTTTGAAATATTAGAAATCTCCCTTATTTTCTTTATTGTTTTATTTACGTTTCTAAGTGGATCCTCTAAACCCCATCATTTTCTTTATTGTTTTATTACGTTTTAATTTCTAGCTTTTACTTTATGTCTTTTCTTTTATTTAAGCTTTTACTAGCCTTAGATATGTGTTGTAACTAAGCCCGTTAACTGGGGTTGTGATGATTTCCAATATCACTGGTTATAATGGGTTATTTTACGGTTAGGGTAATATAAAGGTTTATTTATTGTGTCTTAGTCTTAATGCTTCTTGTTAACTGGTCATTAACAAGATTGATTTGGTATAATTAAAATAAACTTGGAAAAGAAATTTTAGGTTTAAACGTTAAACTCAATAACCCACAATCTTCCTTGAGGATCAATAACCCTTTAATAGATTTCCTTACAGGATATGAATATACCTGTCGGGCAGGGGTAGCCATAATTTGAACTTAATCTTAATGAATTCATGTAACTTGGTTGACATAGGAATATGATTAATTGGGTTATACTGGATATTTGTATATGACCATCGGAAGAGGCTCCTACATATTTTCGTGTTCCAGGTTAATAAACCAATATATTGTACAAACGTAAGATAACCACTTCATCTTTAAAAAATATTGGAAGGATTCACAACCTTAGATAGTTTCATAATATTGAATTTTCATCAATTTACTTTCGTGCAATTTTATCTACTTGTTTTAAGTTTAAAGTCACCATCCAATCAAACAACCAATCCATTAGATACTTGTAATAATTTGGCTTCATAAATTAATAGCTTAGGTATTATGCCATCGTGGGACTGATATTTTTTATACTACTTGAACGATAGGTGCGCTTGCGTTATACGCGTGTGATTATGCCGGTCAAGTTTTTGGTGCCGTTACCGGGGACTTATTTATCTTTCACTATTAGTTTTGAGGTTAAATACGTTACTTGTGTCTAATTTCTTTTGCTTATTATTTCTGTTTTCTTATGTTTCAGGTTCTTAGACACTACATGAGACGAACCAGAAGCTTTGAAATCCGACCGCTTGACACAGAGATTGAAAGAACCATCAGAGTTGAGAAGGCCAAGAAGCACTTATCAACATGAAACCTGAACCTTTAGAGGTTGCACCACCAATTCCCATTCAAAGCAGAACCATTCCGGTGGTTGACGGCTTCATTTCCTGTATTGTACTTCCTCCTTACCAGTAAATTTGTGTGACATCAAATATTCATCAAGATGATACAACAGTCAATTCAGTTTGGGGGGAATGCAACTGAATATCCTAATTCCCACATCAGCAACTTCCTGGAAGTTTGTGACACTTTCAATTATAACCGAGCGGCTAAAGAAGCAATGAGACTGTGTGTTTTTCCATATTCCTTGAAAGACAGAGCTAAAGCTTGGCTACATTCGCTACTAGCAGGTTCCATCACAACTTGGAACACTCTAGCCACCAAATTCCTTGCAAAGTACTTTCCACCAGCTAGAACTGCAAAGCTGAGGAATGACATCACATCATTTGTGCAACAAGATTCAGAATCTCTTTATGAAGCTTGGGAAAGGTACAAAGATTTGCTCAGAAAATGTCCTCACCATGAGATTGCAAAGTGGCTACAAGTCCAAACTTTCTATAATGGACTTTCTGGACTTATAAGAACCACAATTGATGCTGCTACTAGAGGAGCTTTAATGGCAAAAGGAGAAGATCAGGCGTGGGACCAAATGGAAGAAATGGCTAACAATAATTCATTGTGGCCAACAGAAAGGAGCATGCTTCAAAGAATCACAGGAATTTATGAAGTTGGAGCCAACACAGCAGCAAATGCCAAGCTGGATCAGATATGCAAATTCATGGAAACTCTTAGCATGCAAGGCAATATTGGATCTACATGTTCACCATATGGAGGAGTACCAGAGCCAAACCAACATGAAGAGACGATGAATTATGTCAATAATTTCAACTGATAAGGGAACAATCCATATTCCAACACCTATAACCCAGGGTGGAGGAATCATCCCAATTTCGCATGGAGCAGCAATTCATGGCAAAAGAACTATCCACCACTTAGATTCCAACAACAGAACAAAGGCCTTGAGGCAAATGAACCAGGAATAACGGAAGTGCTAGCTAAGTTAAAAAAATATGATGATGTGTTTCATAGCCAATCAGCATCTATAAAAGCACTGAAAAATCAAATTGGACAACTGGACAATGCTCAGAGTTACAGACCGCCAGGTAATCTTCCTAACAACACAGAACCAAATCCAAGGAATAGAAGGAAGGTGCAATGTCAAGCCATTACTTTGAAAAAAGGTACTGAAATCAACAAAGCTGTTGGAATCATGGCATCCGTTGAAGAAGTTCAAAAAGAACCAGTTCCACAGATGGAGGAAAAAGAAGCAAAGGAAAAAGATCAAGAAAAATTCACTTCACCTCTACTTTTTCGACAGCGTCTCCAGAAAAAAAAAACTGGACAAGCAGTTTTCTCGATTCTTGGAGGTCTTTAGAAAGCTACACATTAACATTCCATTTGCAGAAGCGTTGGAAGAAATGCCCAGCTATGTCAAATTCATGAAAGATATTCTTTCACGAAAGTGGAGATTGGGAGATTACGAGACAATAACATTGACAGAAGAATGCAGTGCCATCATTCAGAGGAAACTTCCCCCAAAGTTGAAAGATCCTGGCAGTTTTACTATCCCATGCACCATTGGAGAACACTATATCGGTAAGGCTATATGTGATTTAGGTGCAAGTGTTAATTTGATGCATTTTTCTATTTATAGGAACATACAAATTGGAGAAGCAATGCCCAACTCAGTCTCTCTGTAACTTGCTGATAGAACGCTCGCATTTCCGAGAGGAGTAGTTGAAGATGTGCTGGTCAAAGTCGAAAAAAATCATTCTCCCAGTAAATTCATTATCCTTGACATGGAGGAAGACAAAGATGTACCTATCATTCTGGGGAGACTATTCTTGGCTACAGGTCGAACTGTTAGTGATGTATAAAAAAGAGAACTAACCATGAAAGTGCAGGACCAAGAAGTTACCTTCAATGTTTTCAAAGCCATGAAATTCTCGAGTGATGAAAATGAGGATGAATGTTTCAGAATTGACGTTGTTGATAGTATCATCCAGGATAATGATGCAATGCCACCTCCCACTGATAAACTTGAGGCTTGCATCACCAACATGACTGACAGCGAGCTAGATGCTGAAATTCTGGAATGTATCAACTATCTTGACAAGCCATTTTGCTTCAAATCGACACCACAAGTGGAAAGTCTGGAAATACCGAAAAAGAAGCGAATCACGCCTCGATTGCAGAACCACCACAGCTGGAGCTAAAGTTACTCCCGAGCCATCTCATGTATGCTTTCTTAGGAAACTCTTCTGAATTACCTGTGATTATTTCTTCTTCGCTAACATTAGAGCATGAAGAAAAGTTACTGAGAGTGTTACGAGAACACAAGAAAGCCATTGGCTGAAATATAGCAGACATTCAATGCATTAGTCCATCATTTTGTATGCATAAAATTTTGATGAATGACGAGTACAAACCCACAATGGAGCATCAATAGAGACTAAAGCCAATCATGAAGGAGGTCATGAAGAAAGAAATTATCAAATGGTTGGACGTTGACATCATCTACCCCAACTCTAACAGCACTTGGGTGAGTCCTATGCTGTGTGTACTAAAGAAATGAGGAATTACAGTAGTCACAAATGAAAAGAACGAGCTGATTCCAACAAGAACAATGACTGGATGGAGGGTATGCATGGACTACATGAAACTGAACAAAGCAACAAGGAAAGATCATTTTCCGCTACATTCATTGATCATATGCTAGACAGACTAGCGGGACATGAATTCTATTTTTTTCTGGACGGATACTGTATATTTTGGAGCCACCGACCAAAAACTCGCTACATAGACGGAAGATATTGTATATAATTAAAAAAATATCTAAAATCAAAGAAAAAAAAATCAGAAAATTAGAAAAATTATTCCATTGCTTCAAAAAGGTGTGAAATCTGATAAAACTTTAGGACAAAAATATTACTCTCTTATCAACTGCACTTATTACCGTTGTTGGCAAAAATGAGTTGTTTAATATTTTGTTGGCTGTGTATATGAAGAATGGTAAAAAATAATCGGAGAAATTACTTATTCAGTAATTTAGAAAGAAAGAAAACAACTAATAACTTGCAGTAGAAGTTTCACCTGATTAGTCACTAACTTCTTTATTCTCTTTTCGCTTGTCTTTTTGCTTTTGTGTGCATTAGTTTCACTACTTTTTTACTTTTGTAAAATGTTTGTGGGTATCATTGCTGTAAACCCTCACGACTACAACTCGTCCACTAGGGACACATAGGGATTTAAAGGCTTATTACATACGCTAAATGGAACCGTGATCCCTACGAAAGTGGCTTAGTTTAATTTATTTTATTTGTGGTTTTGCTCGAGGACTAGCAAAATGTTAGGTTTGGGGTGTGATGAGTGAAAATATATCAATATTACCGCCCCTTAACTTAAATAAAATTTTGTTTAGTTTCTCGGGTTTGATGAATGTTTTGATGTGTTTATTTATTTTACAGATAAAATAATCTCGGGTCTCATGAAATCATTTAGGATGAAATTGTTGAGTTCTAATATAGGTCCCAAGATCATGAAATCAAGCACAAAATTCGCATGAACACATCAAAGAAATAAGGCGGAATCATTACTCACATAGATCGGTTTTGTGATGCGAAGAACAAGATGTGTTTTCCTGCCTCTCTCCATGCTCGGCAGTGGCTTCTTCAAGCAGTGGGCTGCTCGGTTTTGGCCTCCAAAGTCCCTCCAATATCTGCCATGTGAGACTCCATTGAAGCTCCAAGCTTCATCAAGCTTTTCCATGCTCATAAATTCGTTTCCCTATCACCATAATATAACCATGTGTGTGCTAGCACTACTCATCTTCATTTTCTTCTCAAAAATTCGGTCAAACCAGAAGATTTTTGTGAAGAAATCGGCTTGAAGCCGTGAGAAGAGGAGAAGAAAAGAGAGGGAAAGAGAAGTGTGGTGAGAGTGGTGAGAGAGAGAGAGAGAAATGATTTTGTTTATATTTTATTTTTATTTTCCAAAAACAAAACAAATATATAAATCATTTTTCATATCTATCAAAAGTCAAAAAGCAAAAGTCTATTAATGCTTTTCCAACAACCATATCACTATTCACATCAATCACTCAAATCAATCAATCCAATTGTGACATCAATCAAAGTGACATGTGAGACGCTTGATTTGACTTGCGTGCCGCACTCGAATTCGAAATGCGAATGTGCTCGCAAACAATCCCGGGCTCGGGTTCGCTAATTCCAATTAACGAATTTTCCGTCGCGTCGTAATTAAATGATTACGCTAGCGAAATCACTATTCACATCGCTAACGAATTAATTCTAAATTAATTCGTTCGCCCGAATTAAAATCTAATTTTAATTCCGTGTCGAAAATCCAATTTCGTTAATATATCAAATATTAATTTATCGATTAATTCCAAATTAATCGTTCTCTCTCTTTAATTAATATTTTATCCCAGATAAAATATCTCCGCAATTAATCTCAGATTAATTTTCTCTCTTCTATTATTCCCAGATTAATTAAGTGCGAGTTATACGTCATCGGTGAATCTTCGAGAAGCGACCCATGAGATCTCCGGATATGTTGGCCAGTAAATACGGTCGTCGGACTATCCGAACACGTAAGTACCTCGTACTACGTTTATACCGATTTACAAGACAAGGTTGGCTTCTAGCAAGTCCCATGCCTACCCAATTCTCCCGAAATATTCTTACAGGAATATATAGATCTGTATCAAGCGTAGTATAACCGTAGTATTGCGTATATCAGCCAAGTATCGGATAGTCATGTGCTAGGGCTGGGGCTGGATAAGTGTCTGCCCCGTCCGAAGCACCATGTCGGATGTCTGGTAACTAGTCTCTATAATCGGATATACATGACCTTTTCATAATATCCCGATGGCCGGCCAGCACTTAAGAGCACTAATACCGTATCCTGCGTGACATCATCTCCACTATGACTGGAGTGATTCTTCCGTCTTGACATCACACCCAATACACTACGACTCTCTGATAAACCCAGAAGTGGTGTACGCAGAACCGTTAAAGCCCTGTACCACCAAGACCAAAGTCTACCGATTATCGCAAGTATTAGCGATGTAAGTCTCAAGTTAAGACTATACACACCTACCTTGATTCCGGCCTCCCATAGACACATAGTCATAATACCAATGGGATTCCGATGGGTCTATCCAGAGCGAAGCCGTTTCCCGTACCATCGGTGAAACACGACCTCCTACCGCACTTGCAAAAGTATCCAATACTTATATATATGAGAACTATGCCGTTGTGCCCTCGCAACGCACACAAGTGCAATACAAGCCTATTCCGCATTATCGATGTCCAGTCTCGATAATACTCCGGCTAGGGATATTTAATGATTAAACCTTCGGGACGATACTGTCTCATATCATTCTCAGTCCAGGAACTAATCATAGGGACCTCTCTTCATTTATATATCTATGGTGATCTAATCACAAATGATGAGAGGCAATTTCCTTGTCACATAGTTAATTTGCTACAACAACACAATGATCTTTGCAAATAGTGACGCTATGGGTCATTTTGTCCAACAATCTCCCACTTGGCACATAGCCAGTCACTCAAGTGTCCTACACCCGAACTATGTACGGTTGGCTCAAACTGCTGAGAAATGCATTCGTCAGCGGATTTGCATGATTATCATCTTGATGCGATTTATTCGATCATCATATCGCACGATATATGATCCGAATGAATCAGATGAGTATCTAAGTAGTATCTGGATCGTTGATGAGACCATTAATTCTTTAGCCTGTGCTGACGCCTAGCTCAGCTGCTAACAGAATTATATCTAATCTAATTAGATTTGTATCGACCCAAATGACCTCTATTGCTGCTTCAGCTGCAGCAACAACCCGCATTTGTTGTTTATTCGGTAACAGTATCTAATTGGAAGATTTCCAGCTCATTGTACCGTTATTCAAACTATTATAGTACCGTTTGCGACTTTTAGTCGTCTTTATCGGTTATAGGAAAACTTGCTACAGTGACCCCAAGCACTTCAAGTTCTCCTTCTCCATAGACTAAGACAGCATCCTTAGTTCTCTAAGATACTAACGGATGTTCTTAACATCAATCCAGAGACTATCACTCGGATTGGCCTGTTTGTGAATCCATATGCTCAAAGCGTATGATACACCAGGTCTCGTACATTTTTCAATGTACGGTTTCTAGGAGAGTATTGCGAAAGCAAGCTTTCACCGATATTTATTTTGTGGGAATATCATTTCCAAGAAATGACGTATTATCATTATTTTATAGGACAGCCACTATCAGTGCGCTCCCACTAACCTTCTTATATATACACTAGAATTTTTCGTTTTGAATTAAATCTACATCATTATGATTATATCAAAACGATAATTCCAAGAACTCATGCTCACATCAGCAAGCAATCATTATCATCAAATGGATTTACCGTGGCAATAGGTAAAAGGTTGAATCGTAATCAACACAATGTCGATAACGATACCTTTCCGTTAAAAGCCTAGCTTTATACGTTGGTATGTTGCCATCCATGTACGTCTTCCTGAAGACTTATATGTACCAGTAGGCACAATGCCTTGTGGTACATCAACTAGTATCCAAACTGGTTGATATACATGGAATCCATTTCGGATTATATAGCACTTTGCCATAATAGGGAGTCGATACCTAGTATCACTTCCTATACGTAGCCAGTTGGTATTCCTCAATATGATAGACATCTTTATGAGATGAGATCAGAAACCCATACCCCAGGTTGTTTTCTGACTTTCCGACCTACGCGGTTCTAATGTATTCGAAGATTAATGGTAATAGTTTCATCTTTGATGAACTATTCATGTTCCATTAAGATTCAGTGCCTTGAACAGTATTACTCCGATTTCCATCGAGTTATACTATCCTCCCACTTACCACTGCTTATCGGTATTCCTTTAAGGAAAACCGTATGGTGAGTAACAATCTAATTGTTCTCTTGTGAGATGTATAAGTACAATATTTATGGTATCCCTAGGATAACCTACATTTGGCACTTATCCTATTCGGGTTTTAGTTTGGTATCATCCAAACATATGCCTAGCATACCCAAATTATCAGGAATGAGAAACCCGGTTTCTTTCCCGTTCATATCTAATATGATATCTGTCAAACAGATTATTATGGAACCTTATTCAAAATAAGTTCTGCACTGTTAAAGCTTATCCGTTGAAGGAAATGGTAGCTCAGAGCGACTCGTGATTAACCTTATTATGTCTAACAAAATTCGGTTAATCCGTTCGGACACACCGTCAAACTGACGTATTCCGGGAGGAGTCCTTATTTGAAAGAATACTATACTCATTTAAAAACTAGATAAAAACTTTATGCTTAAGTATTTTCCATTACAGTCTTACCATGACGATTTAATACTTTAGCGGATCTTTTTTTCTATTTCGTGTCGAAACTCTAAAAGTTTCCGATTTGTGTTTCAAAAGAAACACATAACCAAAAGCGATGCCACATCCGTACAGGTCACGAAATATTCAAATCCATATCTAGCCTAGCTAGACATGGGCCCACTTGCTTCACTATGAAGTAGGGCTAACAGATCGGTGGCATTTACACTTTTACCAAGTAAATAGTGTTTTAGGCACTTTGCCCAAATAGACTAGATTCGTAGACTTTATTTGAATGGAATCAAATCAGTCCTAGTACCCGCTCTTCAAAAGTGCGGATATACGATTCTTGTTTAGTAGTGTCCCTGACAACTATGCCACAATTAAGTTTCTTAACTGATCAAATCAATTTGAGCTATTTATTTGTCATGTTATATATTTGAGATATTATTTATATTCAAAATATAAATCCTATTATTCACATCTAATGTGTTTATCTCAATATCATCTTTATATAATGAAACACTTTAGTGTTCTAGAATATAAAGGTACACCCACAGGGTTATACGCGATATAGAGATAATGTTTCTAGTCAAACTAGCTACATTATAACAGTTTCTAAATTTAAGTACTAACCGAAGGTAGTTCCTAAATTCAGATATCTACGGTTAAAACAGCAACTTCGTCCTATTTCAATTCGCAGATAAATCTCAATTGAAGTCAGTATCCTGTTCAAAATAGATTCTGAACATCAATATATATATTTTATGTCCACACTAAGTATCTAAAATCCAATTTTAATACTTGCTGTGAACATAATTATGACAAACATAATGGATTAAGCACTTAAGTTATCATTACATGATCTTCCAAAGATTATGCTCTACTATTTGCTTAACTCCAGGCTTAGGCATGATACGTTATTTTATCAAATAAAATAAGTTATTATTTTTCCAGGACCATCCTGAAATTTATTCCCAATTTGAAAAATAAAACCGTTTAAATACATTTTCGCCCAGGATTATGTCTTAAACATTCATCTTTCATTTTATATCTTGATTCTAATAGTCCTAACTATATAATCAACGATTTGGTGTACTATTTATTATAATGATTATAATAGTCCAACTATATAATCAAATATAATCTAAATTAATTAACCTCAATTACATTGATTACTATAGTCCAACTATAAAATCAACTGTAAACTGAAATTAATTAATTCAAATATATGATTAATATCCAATTCCAATAATATAATCAATATAATACAGTCCAAATGTTTATAAAAACAACAATTTAAATATTAGTCCAACTAACATTAATCTAACGACGAAATAATTTGAATGAGCGCGTATGGCGAGTATTGAACGAGTATTGCAAATTCAATTCTTGCCTCCCACTTTTTTCGGCGAGCCTCTAACCCTCTGTCGAGTACTCGGGAAACCGTGTTTCCTAGTGGGCTAGGATCCCGTTAAATATCACACAATCTTGACTTTGGCCAACAAATTGTATGATAATTAACTAGGTAGATCTCGAAGATCAATTGGATCCCATCCAATTCCTAGATCCAGTAGGCGGATATCCAAATCCTAAACATATATCTTATATATGCCAATACATCCAATGTATTACCTAACCTTTTTCCTCTGAATCAACTAAGTCTTGGCTTTGGCACAACAAACCTAGTGATCCCAGTCAAGCGCGGCCCATTGACCATGGAAAGTTTCGTAATCAATGTCGATGGACAAGAAGTGGTCTTGACTTTGGCCAACAAACCACAACTTGACAAGACACCGATATGGAACAAAACTCTCGTGATTCAAACACATCTTCGACGGACAAAGGGCTTGACTTTGGCCAACAACCCAATGCCAATCTCGGATCTTGAGTGAGAATCACTCAATGGAAGGAAAAACACTTGATATTGAGCGAGGGTTTTTCGCGTGCAATTGGCTACCAATTTATTATCTTTGTTAAGGTCTCATCATCATACACCCTTAAACATGCATTCTAAACACATAAAAAGCGCATATGAAAAAAATAATAATGATATGCGGATGGATACTTTACATTGATCATAGATCAAATCTCTCATTTTCTCTCTCCAAAGCTAGCACATGTATTTACTTCTACCCGTTACACTACACTTCTAAAGAAACCTCATTTACATTGAGGGGAATAGGTGAGAAGAGAATACAAAGAAATAAGAGATAAGGCTGGACTCGCAGGTCCAATTAATAAATCAAATTTATTACAATTTCCAAAATCGCCCCACCCGACTAATATCCATCGATATACATTATTCATGCACCACAACCATGCATTCATACAAGCATCTTATCAATAAATCTAATCAAATTAATTAATCTGATAATTAGTGATCATCCAATGTTCAAACAAAGATTTGATTTTGTTCGAGTCAAACTCGTATTGCGAACACGTACTCAAAGTACGATTTCTCAAATAAATTAAATTACATAATTAATCCAATTTAATACGTATTTAATTCTAATTGTTTATTTAATTCCAAATTAAATATTACACTTTATAAAATAAACCTTTACGACTTAAATTCCAAATTTAATCGTTACGGGTCTCAAAGCCCGATTAATATCCAATATTAATTAATTAAAGTCCAATGGGCTTTTAATTAATTTCTTGAGGCGTGGACTTTTGGTCAACTCGGGTCAAACCGAATAACCAAAATCCAATCCGGGAGTTACCCCATAAGCCCATAAATTAATTTAGGCCCATTAGGCCCAATTAAACGTTAAAGGTTCATTAGTCGCATTGTGCCTTTTGGAAGCGGTTTTGGGCCTAATTGGATCCAACCAATTTTGGCCTAAACCAACTTTGTACAACAAAGTCCAGTAAACCAATAACAACTTTAAAAGCCCAAATCCAATTTAAGCCCAATAATTTAATTCCAAATTTTCCAAATTTTCAAATTAAATTACCTAAAGTGTATAACATTATTAATTACCCAAATCAAGTTTCCAAAACATGAAATTTGTCCAATTAATCATGCTTAACATCAATTAATCATGTCCAACATAATTTGATCAAAATCAAACCCAATAATACATGCTAAGTCTCGGCCATAAGGGGAAAAAATGCCCAAATCAAATTCAATCCAATTGAACCCAATCAAACATAAATTGAACATCCCCAAATGATTTCTAAGTCATCCAATGAACAAAAAATCAAAAATCCAAGACATTAGGGAGCTTGCCAAATTCGGCCATCCAAAGCAATTTGGGGAAAATTGTTCCAAACTAATTTTCAACAAATTGATCCAATCAATCCTCAATTAAACATACTTTAAGCATTCTAAATCATCCAATTTCATTAAACATGCTCAAAATCAAATTTACCCAAATTTCAATTTTGGCCAACAATAAGCAAATTGGGGAAAATTTTCCAAACACTTTTTCATCAAATTGATCTAATCAATCATCAACAATTAAACAATATTTAAGCATTCTAATTCATCCAATTTCATTAAACATGCTCAAAATCAAGTTTACCCAAATTAAAGTTTTGGCCAACATTAAGCAAATTAGGGAAAATCAATCCAATTAATTTTTCATCAAATTGATTACATATAACTCTAAGTTATCCATATACAAGCATTCTTAAACAAACAATTTGTCAAAATCATGCTTAAATCAAAAAGCCCCAAATTTTGCTCAAGAACCCTAAATTCGTTTTATGCAACCAATAGCTCAAGATACCATTGTTGAGTTCTAATATAGGTCCCAAGATCATGAAATCAAGCACAAAATTCTCATGAACACATCAAAGAAGTAAGGCGGAATCATTACTCACATAGATCGGTTTTGTGATGCGAAGAACAAGATGCGTTTTCTGCCTCTCTCCATGTTCGGCAGTGGCTTCTTCAAGTAGTGGGCTGCTCGGTTTTGGCCTCCAAAGTCCCTCCAATAATCTGCCATGTGAGACTCCATTGAAGCTCCAAGCTTCAAGCTTTTCCATGCTCATAAATTCGTTTCCCTATCACCATAATATAACCCATGTGTGTGCTAGCACTACTCATCTTCATTTTCTTCTCAAAAATTCGGTCAAACCAGAAGATTTTTGTGAAGAAATCGGCTTGAAGCCGTGAGAAGAGGAAGAAGAAAAGAGAGGGAAAAGAGAAGTGCGTGAGAGTGGTGAGAGAGAGAGAGAAAAATGATTTTAGTTTATATATTTATTTTATTTTCCAAAAACAAAACAAATATATAAATCATTTTCATATATATCAAAAGTCAAAAAGCAAAAGTCTATTAATGCTTTTCCAACAACCATATCACTATTCACATCAATCACTCAAATCAATCAATCCAATTGTGACATCAATCAAAGTGACATGTGAGACGCTTGATTTGACTTGCGTGCCGCACTCGAATTCAAATGGGAATGTGCTCGCAAACAATCCCGGGCTCGGGTTCGCTAATTCCAAATTAACGAATTTTCCGTCGCGTCGTAATTAAATGATTACGCCTAGCGAAATCACTATTCACGTCGCTAACGAATTAATTCTAAATTAATTTGTTCGCCCGAATTAAAATCTAATTTTAATTCCGCGTCGAAATCCAATTTCGTTTAATATATCAAATATATTAATTTATCGATTAATTCCAAATTAATCGTTCTCTCTCTTTAATTAATATTTTATCCCAGATAAAATATCTCCGCAATTAATCCCAGATTAATTTTCTCTCTCTCTTCTATTAATCCCAGATTAATTAAGTGCGAGTTATACGTCATCGGTGAATCTTCGGGAAGCGACCCATGAGATCTCCGGATATGTTGACAGTAAATACGGTCGTCGGACTATCCGAACACGTAAACTACCTCGTACTACGTTTATACCGATTTACAAGACAAGGTTGGCTTCTAGCAAAGTGCCATGCCTACCCAATTCTCCAGAAATATTCTTACAGGAATATATAGATCTGTATCAAGCATAGTATACCGTAGTATTGCGTATATCAGCCCAGTATCGGATAGTCACGTGCTAGGGCTGGGGCTGGATAGTGTCTGCCCCGTCCGAAGCACATGTCGGATGTCTGGTAACTAGTCTCTATAATCGGATATACATGACCTTGTCATAATATCCCGATGGCCGGCCAGCACTTAAGAGCACTAATACCGTATCCTGCGTGACACATCATCTCCACTATGACTGGAGTGATACTTCCGTCTTGACATCACACCCAATACACTACGACTCTCTGATAAACCCAGAAGTGGTGTACGCAGAACAGTTAAAGCCCTGTACCACCAAGACCAAAGTCTACCGATTATCGCAAGTATTAGCGATGTAAGTCTCAGGTTAAGACTATACACACCTACCTTGATTTTGGCCTCTCATAGACACATAGTCATAATACCAATGGGATTCCGAGGGGTCTATCCAGAGCGAAGCCGTTTCCCGTACCATCGGTGGAAACACGACCTCCTATCGCACTTGCATAAGTATCCAATACTTATATATATGAGAACTATGCCGTTGTGCCCTCACAACGCACACAAGTGCAATACAGCCTATTCCGCATTATTGATGTCCAGTCTCGATAATACTCCGGATAGGGATATTTAATGATTAAACCTTCGGGGACTGATACTGTCTCATATCATTCTCAGTCCAAGAACTAATCATAGGGACCTCTCTTCATTTATATATCTATGGTGATCTAATCACAAATGATGAGAGTGCAATTTCCTTGTCACATAGTTAATTTGCTACAACAACACAATGATCTGTGCAAATAGTGATGCTATGGGTCATTTTGTCCAACAGAAATATGGGTCAAATAAGGGCAATTATTGGACTTGATATTTTAATTTTGGAGATTAGAAACTTGAAAGGGCGTTTTTGACAAATTGCAGTTTTGGAAATTTCAGTTTTGCACATCCGTCGTATTTTGGGCATAATGTTTTACTCCGATACTCGATATCGATTGAGCTGATTCAAGTGCCAGATTGAAGAAGACGCCAAATATCTACAACTTTGAAAGACAAAATACTTTTTATTTCTGAAGATTTCATGAACGAAATTGATGAACTGTTCCAGAAGTGTGTTGTGTGTAATTATTAAAGTCATTTTCAAAGCAAACAAAAAAAATTAATAAATAAATAATCAATTATCAAATTATCACCAAACATGATAAGCAATTAGTGGAGCAATTAATAATGGATTTGGTGGAGTAATTAGTGGAAAATTAATAATGGATTTGGTGGAGAATTTGATGGATGATTTGATGGAGGTAAAATTTTGCCTATAAATACCAAGCCATTTCATTTGTAAAATTCATACTTTCTTCTTGAAATTCCTAAAGAATAAATAAGAAGATTGTATATTGTTTGTTTATTTACAGCTTTCAGTAATTAATTCCGCTTTCGCACTTTATTTTCTTTATTTTTCAGTTTTTACTTTCTGCAATTTACTTTTACGCACAATCCTTTCATTTCTTTACTTTTGCAGTTTTTATTTTTCAAGCAATGAGGAGGTAATTCCCCTTTGCTAGGGTGTAAGGTAAAGCTTTTATTATTTCTATTTAGATTAATCTCCCTTAATTATAATATATAAACTATTTAAAACTTGACTTATGGAGGATACCGCTATATTGGCTGGTTGGTAATTAATTATAAATTGGTTTTAACCTGACTAAGTATGGATACCGCCTGGTTGGTCGGTTGGTAGTTAATTATTAATTTGACTTAATCAGGATACCGACTTTATGGCTGGTTGTAATTATCACGTAAAGTTAATATATTATATTAAGGGAGATATCTAAAATAGTAGTAATAAAAGTTGATCCTCTAACCCCAGTATTTTCTTTTATTGTACTTTTACTTTATTTAATTTCAGTAATTTACTTTTCAGCAATTTACTCTTCAGCAGTTTACTTTCAGTAATTTACTTTTATTTTTTTTTACTTTTTACTTTTTACTTTTTACTTTTCAGCAATTTACTTTTCAGTATTTAATTTTCAGTATTTTACTTTATTATTTTACTTTTAAGTCTTTACTAGCCCTAGTTATGTGTTAGTTATCTGGGGTTGTGATGAATTTTAATATCACTGGTTTATAAGGGGTTATTTTATAGTTTGGGTAATTTAAAGGTTTACTTATTAAGTCTTAAGCTTAATGCTTCTTGTTGTCTGATCACCAATAAGATTGATATGGTAAATCTAAAATGAACTAGACATAGGGATTTTAGGTTTCAGCCTTAGACTTAATAGCCCACGATCTTCCTTGAGGATAGATAACCCTTTAATAGATTTCCTTACAAGATAGACATATACCTGTTGGGGCGGGGGTAGCCATAATTGGAACTTAAACTTAATGAATCCAGATAATTTGGTTGACATGGTTCAATTGGGTTAAACTGGGTAATTGTGTCTCACTATCGACATAGGCTTTTGCATAATTTCGTGTTCCAGGTTAGTAAACCAATTTATTACACAAACATAAAATAATCACTTCATCTTTTAAAAGATATTAGAAAGATTCACAACCCTAGATCTTGTGTCTTTTGTTATTTTCCTCAGTATTTTCTTTTGTTTATTTTATTTATTTTAATTAAGGAAAACCACATTCAACCAATCAACACAATCATTATCTTCTCCATTTAATTAGATATTTGTAAATAAATATATTCAACAATTAATAACAACAGTAGGAATTAAGTCCTCGTGGGATCGATATTTTTATACTACTTGAACGATACGTGCGCTTGCGTTATACGTGTGTGTTTACGTCGGTTATTAATCGAGCTAGCACGGGGACCAAATGGACCTACGGTTCCGAGCTCCAATAATTCTGAAATATTAATTAAACTCTTTAATCAAATTAACGAATTATTAACTCCGCATTATTCCACTAAAAACTTGAAGTTGAACTCTCGTTACCGTAGATGGATTAAGTAAACGAACATTTTTGGTGTCCATCGATATAATCATTACATATAGATATAGCCCTTCACGAATATCTCATAAATAGAGCCGGGTCATAAGTCTGTTAAACCCCTATTAACATTTTGTCTCTTAAGCACCATTGATTCTATAATGAACAATTAATTCATAACAATTATGAATATAAAATACTTTCTATTCGTAATAGAAAAGTTGAGCGCTCAAATTGTTCAAGTCCTGAATCAACTCTTAAAAGAAATATTCATCTGCTTCTCGTAAAAATGAGTGAATTCCATATCTATGTAAAACGTTCCCAGCTACATACCAAATCATATCCCCAAAATACGTAGTTATTGGCTGAGAATGCAACACCAACCTCACCTTAGTAAATCAAAGGACATAACCTGTCATGCAGGAGTTCGTAGTACACTCAGGATTAAGATCGAATCCATATATGACCATCTATTAGATAAAATGAATTTATTCGGTTAACAGATATTAAAAGAAATTTGTTTTTATCTGAGTCCAGTCCTATATCATCTTATCATACAAGGTGCCTCTTTTCCCATGTCACTACATGAACGATCCCGGATCAAGATCTTCATACAAGTATAGAATGCAACGCAGCTATAGATAAACCACAAACAAAGTACCCTCATTGTTCGCTCTCTATGGACTATTTAGATTACTAACTTTAGACTTAAATCCTATTGTGCATCAAACATACACTAAGTCTAAAGGTACAAGAGTAATTGAGGCAAACAAGACAATTGGACAATATGCGATATAAATCAAACAACTTTGATAAAATGAATAATGCATTTATTATTATTACAAAAATCAATTTTGTTTACAATACATGAAGCTCTATGACATAAATCCCAACAATCTCCCACTTGGACTAGAGCAAATGAGACATGTCATGTAATCCTAAACCATTTAGGTGACATTCAAAAAATTTAGCTGATAAGGTCTTTGTAACGGATCAGCCAGGTTGTCTGCGGATGGAATCTGCGTGACAACGACATATTCTCTATGTACTATCTCAATGATAAGATGATATTTCCTCTCTATATGCTTTCCCCTCTTGTGACTTCTTGGTTTCTTTGAATTTGGCACTGCAACATTATTATCGCAATAAAGTGTGAGTGGTTTATCCATATATGGAACGACTTCCAGTTCTCCCAAGAACTTACAATGCCAGACTGCTTCCTTAGCTTCTTCTCAAGCTGCTACATACTCAGACTCCATGGTGTAATCAACAATACAAGATTATTTTATACTCCGCCATACTATAGCCCCACCACAATGGGTAAATACTGATCCAGATGGTGATTTCCTATAATCATCATCTGTCTGAAAATCAGAGTATGTATATCCTCTTATGATCATATCCTCACCAAAATACACAAACATATAATCTCTTGTTCTCTCAAGATACTTGAGAATGTATTTCACAGCCACCCAATGATCCGATCAAGGGTTAGACTGAAACCTACTAACTACTCCCACTGCAAAATAGTTTTCTGGTCTCGTGCATAACTTAGCATACATGAGACTACCAAATGTTGAGGATATAGGATATGTCTCATATCCTCAACTTCTTGAGGTGTCTTAAGAGACTGTTCCTTTGATGAATGAATTCCATGTTGATAAGGAAAATTGCCTTTCTTGGAATTATGCATCCCAAATCACACAATGATTCTCTCAATGTAGGATGCCTGAGATATAGCTAAAAGTCGTTTCTTACGATCCTGAAGTATCTAGATCCCAAGAACATAACTGTCCTCTCCCAAATCTTTCATTTGGAAATAGTTAGCTAGCCAGATTTTCATGTTTGATAATATATTTATGTAATTTCGATTAAGTAAAATATCATCGACGTATAAAACAAGAAAAAAAAACCTTCACGTCAATGACGCACTTGTATACACAAGGCTAATCAACATTCTACTCAAAGTCATAAGACTTGATTGTGGTATCAAATCTTATGTTCCAAGATCGAGATGCTAGCTTGAGTCTATAAATTGACATTTACAACTTCCAAACCTTTTACTTTTGACCTTGGGCTATAAACCCCTCTGGTTGTACCATATAGATACATTCATCAAGATTGCCATTCAAGAATACAGTCTTAACGTCCATTTGCCAAATCTCATAGTCATAATATACAACAATGGACAGAAGAGTGCGTATTGATTTTAACATGGCTATTGGAGAGAAATTTTCCTCTTATTCACTCGCTCTTTGAGCCATTCCTTTTTATCAGAATCATCCATTACACTACGATATGTGAATGGATCATCCACACCATCACTGGAGTCATTTCTTACGATCCTGAAGTATCTGGATCCCAAGAACATAACTAGCCTCTCCAAAATCTTTCATTTAGAATTAGTTAGCTAGCCAGATTTTAATGTATGATAATATATTTACGTAATTTCTAATAAGTAAAATATCATCGACATATAATAAAGAAAAAGAACCTTCCGGTTAATGACGCACTTGTATACACCAGGCTAATCAACATTCTACTCAAAGTCATAAGACTTGATCGTGGTATCAAATCTTATGTTCCAGATCGAGATGCTAGCTTGAGTTTAAAAATTGACATTTGCAGCTTCCAAACCTTTTGCTTTTGACCTTGGGCTATAAGCCCATCTGGTTGTACCATATAGATACATTCATCAAGATTTCCATTCAAGAATACAGTCTTAACGTCCATTTTCCAAATCTCATAGTCATAATATACGGCAATGGACAGAAGAGTGCATATTGATTTTAACATGGCTATTGGAGAGAAAGTTTCCTCATAGTGAACTCCCTCTTTGAGCCATTCCTTTTTATCAGAATCATCCATTTCACTACGATATGTGAATGGATCATCCACACCATCACTGCAGTCGTTTCTTACGATCCTGAAGTATCTGGATCCCAAGAACATTACTGGCCTCTCCCAAATCTTTCATTTGGAATTAGTTAGCTAGCCAGATTTCCTGACAACTCCTTCTTTGAGCCATTAATTTATATCAGAATCATCCATTACACTACGATATGTTAATGGATCATCCACACTATCACTGGAGTCGTTTCTCACGATCCTGAAGTAACTGGATCCCAAGAACATAACTGGCCTCTCCCAAATCTTTCATTTGGAATGAGTTAGCTAGCCAGATTTTCATGTTTGATAATATATTTACGTAATTTCGAATAAGTAAAATATCATCGACGTATAAATGAAGAAAAACAACCTTCCGGTCAATGACGCACTTGTATACACAAGGCTAATCATCATTCTACTCAAAGTCATAAGATTTGATCGTGGTATCAAATCTTATGTTCCAGATCGAGATGCTAGCTTGAGTCTATAAATTGACATTTGCAGCTTCCAAACCTTTTGCTTTTGACCTTGGGCTATAAACCCCTCTGGTTGTACCATATAGATACATTCATCAAGATTGCCATTCAAGAATACAGTCTTAACGTCCATTTGCCAAATCTCATAGTCATAATATACGGCAATGGACAGAAGAGTGCATATTGATTTTAACATGGCTATTGGAGAGAAAGTTTCCTCATAGTGAACTCCCTCTTTGAGCCATTCCTTTTTATCAGAATCATCCATTTCACTACGATATGTGAATGGATCATCCACACCATCACTGCAGTCGTTTCTTACGATCCTAAAGTATCTGGATCCCAAGAACATTACTGGCCTCTCCCAAATCTTTCATTTGGAATTAGTTAGCTAGCCAGATTTCCTGACAACTTGTGCCTCTCCAACTCATAGATAATGATCAGGTTGTTGTACAACCCTCCAACTCCATCTAGGTGGCAGACCATTCTGATGAACTTGCATGTGACGCTCGGCTGTCGAAGGGGATATATGTTTGTCAATTATCATTGACGATGGTGCGCTGGTCGAACCTGCAAGTAACTTCTTGAGTAACACCTTACTACGAGGTTTGAACTCCCCCATATAATACTCCTCTAGAAACATAGCGTTTGTCGATACAAACACTTGTTATCTTCAAGGTTATAAAAGATCCCACCCCTAGTTTCCTTAGGATAGCCTACAAATAGGCACACCTATGAACGTGCTGTTGGACAATTATGACCCATAGAGTTACTATTTGTATAGTTCATGCTGTTGTTGTATAAATTACCTATGTGACAAGGGAGATTGCACTCTTATCATTTATGATTAGATCACCTAGATGTATAAATGATAGGAGGTCCTTATTATTTGTTCCTGGATTGAGAATGATATGAGACAGTATCAATCTACGAAGGATAAATCATTAAATATCCATAGTCAAAGCATTTTCAAGATTTGACATCGATAAATGCGTAAAAGACTAGTATTACACTTGTGCGCGTTGTCAGGGCATAACGACATAGTTCTCATATATTTGGGTATAGGATACTCATGCAAGTGTAATAGGAGGTTGTGTTTTACCGATGGTACGGGAAACAGCTTCTCTCTGGATTGACCCCCTCGGAATTCCATTGGTAGTATGACTATGTGTCAATGGAAGTCCGAAATCAGGGTAGGTGTATTTGGTCTTAACTTGAGACTTGCACCGCTAATACTTGCGACAATCAATATACTTTGGTTTTAGTCATCCAGGGCTTTAACCAGTTTTTGTGTACGCCTCTTCTGGGTATATCAAGAATTGTAGTGTGTTGGGTGTGATGTCAAGAAAGGAGGTATCACTTCAATCATATGGAGATGATAGTCACGTAGGATACGGTATTAGTACACTTAAGTACTGCAGTCATCGGGATAAAATAACAAGGTCATGTTTATCCGATTATAGAGACTAGTTACTAGACATCCGACATGTGCTTCGTACGGGGCAGACAAAATTCCAGCCCCAGGCCTAGCACGTGATCATCTGATACTGGATCGACATGCGCAATACTACGTATACTACGCCTGATATAGATCATATATTCCTGTAAGGATATTTCTGGAGAATTGGGTAGGCATGGTGCTTTGCTAGAAGCCAACCTTGTCTTGTAAATCGGTACAAAAGTAGTACTAGGTACTTACGTGTTCGGATAGTCCGACGACCAGATTTACTGCCAACATATCTGGGGATCTCATGGGTCGCTTCCCGAAGATTCACAGATGACGTATGACTCACACTTTTATTAATCTGGGATTAATTAATGATGAGAGAGAAAATTAATCTGGGATTAATTACGGAGATATTTTATCTAGGATAAAATATCATTTAAAGAGAGATAACGATTAATTTGGAATTAATCGATAAATTAATATATTCTATATATTAAACGAAATTGGATTTCGACGCGGAATTAAAATTAGATTTTAATTTGGGCGAACGAATTAATTTAGAATTAATTTGTTAGCGATGTGAATAGTGATTTCGCTAGGCATAATCATTTAATTGCGTCGCAACGTAAAATTCGTTAATTTAGAATTAGTGAACCCGAGCCCGGGATTGTTTGCGAGCGCATTCGCATTTCAAATTCGAATACGGCACGCAAGTCAAATCAAGCGTCAAATCGCTAGTCGCATCTAGCATCACATCATTCATCAATCAAGTGATATATGTCTTTCACTTTGAGTGATTGACGCAAGTCACTATTCATGAGTGATGTGATTTGATGGAGTTGTTTGAAACACATTTACAATTTTTAATTGGTATTTGACTTTTTGGTTTTGTGTATTAGATATACAAAAACCTAAAAACATTTAATCAACTCTCTCTCTCTCCTTGGTTCACCTTTTTGGAGCCAAAACTCCTATTCTCTCTCACGCCCTTGGGGCAATTTCTTCACTGGTTTTCTGCTTAAAATCCTGACATAGGGAAGCAAAGTGCGGGAAATTTGTGGCAAATTTCTTGAGAGCTAGCACTCCGAGAGACATGCGAAGCTGATAGGGAAGTCCACCCATGAGCTTGGAACCATTTGACGAAGCTTGGAGCTTGATGAAGATGATCCAAAACCGAAACTGGAGGACCTAGTTGCAGTGCACTACCGAGCAGTCCAGTGGGCAGAAATTAAGTTTTTGTTCATCGTAGCATCGCTCAACCGATCTATGTTAGTATTCCGCAACTCCCTCGTTGTATTCGCACTTGTTTCATGCTTGTTTATAATCGATCCTCGGGGCCATAGAAACTCCAACAATGGTATCAGAGCCAAGGTTGAGCATGAAAATGATTAGGGTTAAAATTTGGGTAAAATGATTTTGAGCATGATTTTATGAAATTGGATGAATGAATATGCTTAAATATGTTTTAATTGAAGTTTGATTTGATCAATTTCAAGAAATGTTGTTTGGAACAAATTTGCCCAAAATATAAGGCTTGGCCGAATTCTTTATACCCTAAATTCTTGGTAATTTTTTGTTTCATTAATCATTGGATGACTTGAAACGATTGGGAAATGTTGTTTTTATGTCGATTATCGATTTAATTGGATTGAAACCGAATCGGACACAAATTTCCCAATATTACCGAGAGCTTATAGCATATATATAGGTTTGAATTGTCTTGGAATTTTGATTTTTTGATTCATTGGATGAGTTATAATCAATTGGGGATATTGATTTTATGTTTAATTGGATTGAATTCAAATTGGGCATTATTTTCCCCAAATTGCTGAGAATATAGCTTTGTCAAATTATGTTGGACATGATTCAATGATGATAAGCATGATTAATTAGACAAATTTGTGTTTTGGAAATATTGATTTGGGTATTTAATTGTGTAATGCACTTTGAGTAATTTAATGGAGAAATTTGGAAATTTGGAATTAAATTATTTGGGCCTATTTTGTTAAAATTGGGCTTGAAAGTTGTTATTGGGCTTATTGGGCTTGGTTGTACTAAGTTGGGTTTAGGCAAAATTGGTTGGATCCAATTAGGCCCAAAACCGCTTCCATAAAGCCAAAATGTGACTAATGGACCTTTAAAGTTTAATTGGGCCTAAATTGATTTCTGGGCTTATAGGGTAACTCCCGGATTGGATTTTGGTTATTCGGTTTGACCCGAGTTGACCAAAAGTCCACCCCTTAAGAAATTAATTAAAAGCCCATTGGACTTTAATTGAATTGACGTTGGACGTTAATCGGGCTTTGAGACCCGTAACGATTAAATTTGGAATTTAAGTCGTAAAATGTTTATTAATAAAGTACAATATTTAATTTGGAATTAAATAAGCGAATTAGTATTAAATGCAAATTGAATTGGATTTAATTTTTTAGTTTTATTTAATTCAAGAATTCGTACTTTGAGTACTTATTCGCAAAACGAGTTTGACTCGCTTAAAATCAAATCGTTGTTTGAACATTGGATGGTCATTAATCATCAGATTAATTAATTTGATTAGATTGATTGATAACATGCTTGTGTGAATACATGGTTGCGATGCATGAATAATGTATATCAAATGGATATTAGATGGGTGGGGTAATTTTAGAAATTGTTGTAATAAATTTGGAATTTATTAATTGGACCTGCATGTCCAGCCTTATTACCTCCTTATTCTTTGTATTCTCTTCTCACCTATTCCCCTCAATGTAAATGAGGTTTCTTTAAAAGTGTAGTGTAACGGCTATAAGTAAATACATGTGCTAGCGGGAGAGAGGAAAATGAGATATTTGATCTAGGATCATTGTGTAAAGTATACATCCGTATATCATTATTATTTTATTTATACGCGCTTTATTATGTGTTTAGAATGCATGTTTAAGGGTTTATGATAATGAGACCTTAACAAAGATAATAAATTGGTTGCCAATTTGCATTCGAAAAACCCTCACAAATATTAAGCATTTTTCCTTCCATTGAGTGATTCTTACTCAAGATCAAAGACTGGCATTGGCTTGTTTGCCAAAGTCAAGGCCTTTGTCCGTCGAAGATGTGCTTGAATCACGAGAGCTTTATTCCATATTGGTGTCTTGTCCAAGTTGTGGTTTGTTGGCCAAAGTCGACCACTTCTTGTCCATCGACATTGATTACGAAGCTTTCCATGGTCAATGTGTCGCGCTTAACTGGGATCACTAAGTTTGTTGTGCCAAAGCCAAGGCTTAGTTGATTCAGAGGAAAAATATTAGGCAATATATTTGATATATTGGCATATATAAGATATATGTTTCGTACTTGGATGTCCCTCTGCTGGATTTAGGAATTAGATTGGATCCAATTGATCTTAGAGATCTACCTAGTTAATTATCATACAATTTGTTGGCCAAAGTCAAGATTGTGTGATATTTAACAGGATTCTAGCCCACTAGGAAACACAGTTTTCCCGAGTACTCGACAGAGGGTTAGAGGCTCGCCGAAAAATATTGGGAGGCAAGAATTAATTTGCAATATTCGTTTAATTACTTGCTATACGCGCTCAAACAAATATCATTTTTCAAATGAATTAAATGTTAGTTGGACTAATATTTAAATGTTGTTTTAATTAATAGTTGGACTATATTCAAACAATTTAATTTATAGTTGATTAAATAGTTGGATTATTATAATCATTATAATAAATAGTACCAAAATCGTTGATTAAATAATTGGACTATTAAAATCAAGATAAAATTGAAAGATTGACGTTTAATACATAATCCTAGGGAAAATGTATTTAAATGGTTTAATTTTAAAAATTGGGAATAAAATTTCAGGATGGTCCTGGAAAAATAATAAATTACTTTATTTGATAGAATAACATATTAGGCCTAAGCCCGGAGTTAAGTAAATAGTAGAGCATAATCTTTGGAAGATTCATGCGATGATAACTTTAATGCTTAATCCATTAAGCTTTTCGCAGTAGACTCCTTAATTTCTTTGTCAGAACTAAGGGTTAGATCCTTAAAGTATGATAATGAAATTGAAGGATCTTCATAAATCTATACTTAGATTTTAGAAGTACTAAATTGCAATTAATAACTCTTGGAGAGTTAATGACTATTCTCAAGGATACAAAGTCAAACTTTGCAATAGGCAAGTAGCGCAAGGCGCACCTTACTTCGATATTCTAGAAGGCCAAGGCTTGGCCAAAGGCTTATGGGATATGAAAAGGGCAAAGGCAAAATCATTATAATCTTCTGGGAAGATAAAGGACATATCCCAAAATGTCTGCCTAAATTGTGGCAAACGGGATCGCGGAAGCGTGACTGCCGTTTGGACAAAGCACACAAGAAGGAATTGAAGACGGGCAAGGCTCTGACTTCAAATATGTTTGTCATAATTAAGTTTTTTACTAGTATTAAAATTGGATTTAAATACTTAGTGTGGTACATAAATATGAATTGATGTTCAGAATCTGCTATGAGCAGGATACTGACTTAAATAGATATTTATCTGTGAATTGAAAACGGGACGAAAGTCGCTGTTTTAACCGTAGATACCTAATTGTAGGAACTACCTTCGGGTATGTACTTAAATTAGGAAAATGTTATAATGTAACTAGTTTGACTAGATACATTATCTCTATATCAGTGTTTAACCCGCTGTAGGTGAACCTTTATATTCTAGAACACTAAAACGTTTTATTATATAAAGATGATATTGAGATAAACACATTAGATGTGATTAATAGAATTTATATTTTGAATATAAATAAATCTCAAACATATAACATGACAAACAAACAGCTCAAACTGATTTGATCAGAAGAAATATATTGTGGCATTGTTGTCTATGACACAACTAAACCAGACTCGTATATCCACACTTTTGAAGAGTGGGTACTCGGACTGATTTGATTCCATTCAAATAAAGTATATGAATCTAGTTTATTGGGCAAAGTGTCTAAAACACCTTTACTTGGTAAAAGTGCAAATGCCACCAATCTGCTAGCCCTACTTCATAGTGAAGCAAGTGGGCCCATGTATAGCTAGGCTAGAGATGGATATGAATATTTCGTGACCATTACGGATGTGGCATCTCGTTATGGTTATGTGTTTCTTTTGAAACACAAATCGGAAACTTTTAAATTTTTCGACATGAAATAGACAACCAGATCGGCTGAAGTATTAAACCGTCACGGTAAGACCGTAATGGAAAATAATTAGGCAATAAGTTTCTAATACTTGAAAGAGTATAGTATTCTTTCAATGAGGACTCCTCCCGGAACACGTCAATTTTGACGGTGTGTTCGAACCGAGTAACCGAATTTTGTTGGACATGATAAGGTTAATCATGAGTCGCTCTGTGCTACCATTTCCTTCAACGGATACGCATTAACAGTGCAGAACTTATTTTGAATAAGGTTCCATAATATATGTTTGACAGACTTCATATTAGATATGAACAGGAAAGAAACCAGGTTTCTCATTCCTGAAAATTTGGGAATGCTGGGCACATGTTTGGACGATACCAAACTAAAACCCAAATTGGATAACTGCCAAATTGTAGGTTATCCTAGGGATACCAAAGTATTGTACTTATACAACTCACAAGAGAATAATGTAATTGTTTCTCGCCATGCGGTTTTCCTAAGAGGAATATCGATATGCAGTGGTAAGTGGTAGGATAGTAAAACTCGATAAAATCGGAGTAATACTATTCCAAGGCACTGAATTTTAATAGAATGTAAATAGTTCATCAAGGATGAAACTATTACCAATAATCTTCGAATACACAAGAACCGCGTAGGTCGGAAAGAGTCAGAAAACAACCTGGGGTATGTGTTTCTGATCTCACCTCATAAAGATGTCAATCTTATTAAGGAATACCAACTGACTACGTATGAGGAAGTGATAAAAGGTATCGAATCCCTATTATGGAAAAGTGCCATGAATCCGAAATGGATTCCATGTAAATCAACTATGTTTAGATACTAGTTGATGTACCGCAAGGCATTGTGCCTATTGGTACTTTATAAGTCTTCAAGGAAGACGTACATGGATGGCAACATACCAATGATTAAAGCTAGGCTTTTAGCGGAAAGGTATCGTTATCAACATTGTGTTGATTGCAACGAAACCTTTTAACTGTTGCCACGTTGAATCCATTTGGATAATGCTTGCTAATGCTGAATGTTTCATTTGTGAAATATGACAGCTTAATGGAAAATCGCTTTCCTTAAACGGAAACCTTTTGGAGGATGTTTACAACATCCTGACTGTTTTGTCGTACCAAAACTAGCAAACAAGCTTTGCAGGTTAATCGATCCATGTTTGGATTGAAGCAAGCATTGAGTTCTTGGAACTATCATTTTGATGTAATCATAATGATTTATGATTTAATTCAAAAAGAAAATGATTCTTGTGTATATAAGAAGGTTAGTGGGAGCGCACTGACAGTAAATGTCCTATATAAATAATTATAATATGTCATTTCTTTGAAATGATATTCCCGTAATAAATAATCGGTGAAAGCTTGGTTTCGTGAAAACTCTCCGAGAAACCGTATATTGAAAAATGTACGTGACCTGGTGTCTCATACGCTTTGAGCTTATGGATTCACAAACAGGCCAATCCAAGTGATAGTCACTGGATTGATGTTAAGAACATCCGTTAGTATCCTAGAGAACTAAGGATGCTGTCTTAATATGTGTAGAATGAGAACTTGAAGTGACTGGGATCACTACTGCAAGTTTCCTAAACCGATAAAACGACTATAAGTCGCAAACGGTACTACAAAGTTTGAATAACGGAACAGTGAGCTGGAAATCTTCCAAGCAAGATATTGTTACCGAATAAACAACAAATGCGGGTTATTGCTGCAGCTGAGGCAACAATAAAAGCCTTCTGGGTCGACAACAAATCTAATTAGATTAGATTATAATAATGTTAGCAGCTGAGCTGGGCTGCAGTGCAGGCTAAAGAATTAATGGTCTCATCAACGATCCAGATATGTACTTCGATATTTATCTAATTCGTTCGGATCATACATCGTGGCGATGTGATGATCGAATAAATTGTTGGTTATTATCTAGGTCCCAAGATCAAACAAGACATGAAATAATGCGTGAATACACCAACGAAGATAGCGGAATACTTACATCGGTCGGTTGAGTCGATTTGAAGACGATTGAAGCCACAAAGCTCACTGTTTTGGTGGCACAACTGCAGCAGTTCACTTCACTGGTTTGGGCAGTTTCGGGTCTCATTTCGAAGCTCCAAACTCCGTCGGATGAGTCCCGCCTCATGGTCGAACCTCCCTACCACCTTCGCAAGACTCGTAAGTGTGCTAGCACTTGGATTTCCACCATGAAAATCCACACTTGCTTCCCTATATGTCACGCCCAAATGATGTTCAAAACCAGTGAGCAAAGCCACTGTTTTGGCGTGAGAGAGATGAGAGAGTGAGAGAGAGAATTGTGTTTTTGACTTAATAAAAAATGTGTAAAACTTTTGATTATATATTTTCCAAAATAAATAATCAATTTATTTAATTAAATCCAATTTATCAAATGAAATTTGGAGCCAAAACTTAAAGCTTTTCCCTCCAAAATGCTTTTACACTTTATGTCAGTCCATCACCATTCACATCAAGTCACTTTAATAAAGTGACATGTTAACAAGTCACATCACTCAAAGTGACAAGTGATTTAACGCTTGATGCGACTAATGATTTGACGCTTGATGCGACTTGCGATGCCGCACTCGAATTCGAAATACGAATGCGCTCGCAATCACACTCGGGCTCGGGTTCGCTAATTCTAAATTAACGATTTTTCCATCGCGTCGTTATTAAATGATTACGCCTAGCGAATTCACTATTCAAGTCTCTAACGAATTAATTCTAAATTAATTCGTTTGCCGAATTAAAATCTAATTTTAATTCCGCGTCGAAATCTAATTTCGTTTAATATATCGAATATATTAATTTACCGATTAATTCCAAATTAATCGTTATCTCTCTCTAGACGATTTTTTATCCTAGATAAAATATCTCCGTAATTAATCCTAGAGTATTTTCTCTCTCTTCTATATAATCCCAGATTATTCAAGAGTGCGAGTTATGCGTCATCGGTGGATTATCGGAAGCGACCCATGAGATCTCCGGATACGTTGGCAGTAAATACGGTCGTCGGTGTATCCGAATCACGTACGTACCAACTACTACGTTCTACCGATTTACGAGACAAGGTCGGCTCCTAGCAAAGCACGATGTCTACCAAATTCTCCGGTCATATTCAGTTAAGAATATTAAGATATGTATCAAGCGTAGTATACCATTGTATTGTGCATATCGGCCCAGTATCGGATAGTCACGTGCTAGGGCTGGGGCTGGATAAGTGTCTACCCCGTCCGAAGCACATATCGGATGTCTGGTAACATAGTCTCTATAATCGGATATTCATGACCTGGTCACAATATCCCGATTGGATGAGCATCACTCAAGAGCTAGTACCGTATCCTGCGTGACATCATCTCCACTATGACTGAAGTGATACTTCCGTCTCGACATCACACCCAATACACTACGACTCTCTGATAAACCCAGAAGTGGTGTACGCAGAACCGGTTAAAGCCCTGTACCACCAAGACCAAAGTCTATCGATTATCGTAAGTATTAGCGATGTAAGTCTCAGGTTAAGACTATACACATTTACCTTGATTTCGGCCTCCCATAGACACATAGTCATAATACCAATGGGATTCCGAAGGGTCTATCCAGAGCGAAGCTGTTTCCCGTACCATCGGTGAAACACGACCTCCTATCGCACTTGCATAAGTATCCAATACTTATATATATGAGAACTATGCCGTTGTGCCCTCACAACGCACACAAGTGCAATACTAGCCTATTCCGCATTATCGATGTCCAGTCTCGATAATACTCCGGCTAGGGATATTTAATTATTAATCCTTCGGGGACTGATACTGTCTCATATCATTATCAGTCCAGGAACTAATCACATGGACCTCTCTTCATTTATATATCTATGGTGATCTAATCACAAATGATGCGAGTGCAATTTCCTTGTCACATAGTTAATTTGCTACAACAACACAATGATCTGTGCAAATAGTGACGCTATGGGTCATTTTGTCCAACAATCTCCCACTTGGCACATAGCGAGTCACTCAAGTGTCCTACACCGAACTATGTACGGTTTGCTCAATGTTGAGGAAAGGTTTTCGTCAGTGGATTTGTTTGATTATCGTCTGACGCGATTTACACGATCATCACATCGCCACGATGTATGATCCGAACGAATCAGATGATATAGAAGTATATATCTGGATCATCGATGAGACCTTTAATTCCTTAGCCTGTGCTGACGCCTAGCTCAGCTGCTAAAAGAAAATCTATCTAATCTAATTAGATTTATTTTCGATCCAAATGGCTTCTATTGCTGCCTCAGCTGCAGCAATAATCCGCATTTGTTGTTTATTCGGCAACAGTTATCTTGCTCGGAATATTTCCAGCTCACTGTCCCCGTGTTCAAACTTTATAGTATCTCAGTATTTGATTGTTTGGAAACTTGCAGCGGTGATCCCAGTCACTTCAAGTTGTCATTCTCCATAGTTTAAGACAACATCTTTAGTTCTCTCAGATACTAACAGATGTTCTTAATGTTCAATCCAGTGACTATCACTTAGATTGACCTGATCGTGACTCCATATGCTCGAAGCGTATGAGACACCCTATCAAGTACATTTTAAATGTACAATTTCCCAGAGAGTGTTAACAACTCCAAATCTTTCCCAGTAGATCTTTATTCCTTGAATAAAGGTTGTTACTCCCCAGAATTCTAAGGAGAATATCTATTGAAAGAATATCTATGAAGCCAAGCTTTCACCAATTGCTTTATTGGGAATTTCACTGTCAGTGCGCTCCCACTAACCTCTTTTATACACAAGAATCATTTCGTTTTGAATTAAATCATAAACCATTATGATTACATCAAAACGTCAGTTCCAAGAACCTTATGCTTGCTTCAATCCAAACATGGATCGAATAACCCGCAAACCTTGTTTGTCGGTTATACAAAATCGTCAGGATGTTGTAAGAATCCTCCAAGAAGTTTCATTTTCAGGAAAGCGATTTTGATCTAAACTGACACATTTCATAAATGAAATACGCAGTTATCAACAAGCATCTTCAAAATGGATTTACCATGGCAACAGGTAAAAGGTTGAACCGTTATTAACATAATGTTGATAACGATACCTTTCCGTCAAAAGCCCAGCTTTGTACGTTGGTATGTTGCCTTCCATGTATGTCTTCCTTGAAGACGTTAATGTACCAATAGGCACAATGCCTTGTGGTACAACAACTAGTATCCAAAATAGTTGTTATACATGGAATCCATTTCGGACTTATGGCACTTTGCCATAATAGGGAGTCGATACCTCGTATCACTTCCTCAAAACATAGTCGGTGGATATACCTTCATAAGATTGACATTTTATGAGGATAGATCAGAAACCCATACCCTAGGTTGTTTTCTGACTCTATCCGATCTACTAGTTTCTTGTGTATTTGAAGATTAATGGTATAGATTCATCATAGATGAACTATTGTGTTCCATTAAGGACTTCGTGCCTAGAACAGTATTACTCCGATTTTCATCGAGTATCACTATCCTCCCACTGACCACTGCATATCGGTATTCCTCTCAGGAAAAACCGCATGGTGAGCAACAATCACATTGTTCTCATGTGAGATTTACAAGTACTATACTTAAGGTTTCCCTTAGGATAACCTATATTGGCACTTATCCATTTGGGTCTTTTAGTTTGGTATCATCCAAACGTTATGCTTGGCATACCCAAATTATCAGGAATGAGAAAAACCTTGTTTCTTCCCTGTTCTTATCCTATATGACATCTGTCAAACAGATTTATATGGAACCTTATTCTAAATAAGTTTTGCACTGTTAATACATATCCTTTGAAGGAAACAGTAGCTCG